>CAAKHB010004166.1:25886-39753 GCA_901007665.1 Aeoliscus strigatus
GACGCTGTGTGATTACAACGTGACACGTTTGGTCAGAAAAAAGGAATCACGTGTTTTTAGCTGATGCTAAAGTTCCCCGTCCTCATATAACTTCTCCCTCACAGCGTCACTTCTTCTTCTTTCACTTGTTGTCACTTTGTGATGTTCATTGAAGGGGAACGTAGGAAAGCTCCTGTTCTGAAGAAGCTGACACCCCCACAATGGAAACGTAGCAAAATCCTTGTCATGTAGAAAACAAATCAAATATTTCACATGATTTTACTTGTATTTAATTTTTGCTCACGTATTAAGTTAGATAACCATAATAATAGTGTGGGTTCCCGCCCAGACATTTCAAATACTGAGGTCATGAGGTCACGTCTCATCTCTGGGACATTTAGCGATGCTTTCTTATTCATTTTGGAATTTTCATCACCGGAAAACTTAAAATAACTTTGAGTCACGTCGTCATAAATATTTTAAATCTTTTTCACATTGCTGGGACAAATGAGCATCATTCCCAACCCCTGTTCTAATGTGCGGCGAACACTACACAAAGCATTAGTCAGCGTTCCTGAGGAAAAGGGCTGCTGAGAAAAACGAATCACATTTTTAATATCTGTGAGAATTATTCTGTCTCTCCTGCTGACCTTGTTTGACCCTGCAGAGAAATGCTGAGCGAAGCATTCAGCTCGGCCAGAGGCTCGTTCTGACTCTGGACGGGAGGTGGGTGGTCTGTCAGCACATTTAGACACACACACACACACATACACACACCGCACTCTGTTCTCATTGTCCTCAGCTACTGTGGACATTCAACAAAGACCTCTGTTAACTTGTGTGAGTGTTTCTCTGCGACATTCTGCTGGAACTTTGTGCCAACGCAGGGTTTTGTTCCACAAAGCAGGTTTACTGTCAAAATCCTAAGTTTCTTAAACCTGCGAGTGAGGAAAACTGCCAAATGTACTTATTTCAGCTTTCACTAATGACCTGAATTCAAATATGAATCTTTAAAGACATTTTGTTTTGTTTTCTGTCGGTTTATGTGAAAGTTGAATTGAAAACTCACCACTTTGTTCCTGGATTCAGGATGAAACAAACAGGGTTTTTTCACTAAAAGGACCTCTGGTGTCACTGAAAAATGTTGTGTTGTTTGGGTTCACTGAAACTAATTTACCAGATACCACAGAAGAGCAGTTTAAACCACCAAAAAAACACCATGCGCGGTGCTGATTGGCTGCTGATGGCCACGCCCACTCCCGTCCTTGCATACAGTTCATTTAGATTTACTTATTGTCACAACATTCAGCTTCTGACTGAACTTTCACAAAACTTTTCCTTCATGTTACAATACATATTGTTATATTGATTTTTTTTTTCATTTCCAGCGTCGAGTCTGATTAGATACGATGGGCTGATGTGAAGTGTAACACCGCTGTGACCTGCGATATTCTCCAACGCGTCATTAATTCTACACATCCTCACACATACATACTGACAAACATACACACACACACGTAGTAGCGTGCACACATGTGCACACACATTTTCTTCACTTCTTTTCCTCTGTGTGTAAAACGAAGTGTCTGCTATTCGCTGCGGTTCCACAGCAGATGGTTTGACGCCGTGTGTCATTGACTCAGCAGCTGCTTCTTCTCTCAAAGCGATAAAAGTCGAAAAATTGAGCAAAACAAAAGGAAACAAAACAGGAGTGTTATTTTGACAAACTTTCATAATCCAAGTGTGTCTGTGCGTGTCTGTGTGCGCAGTGCTGCTACATGGAGGAATCAGAGGTTGAATAATGAGCCAAATACTTCTTTTTTTTTATCTTCTTTTGATTCTCTTGCTTTAATTACGTTTCTGGCTCCACTTTATATTTCATCTCTTCTTTAACTCCTCCATTCACTTCTGTTCCATTCTTCTTTTTCTTTTTTATTTCATCTCATTTCTTTCCTCTCCTCCTCCACAGGGTTCATTCATAACATGCAGCCATTACCCAGCAGGCTATTAGGTTCGCTAACAGTCAGATCCATCGGGTGAAAATCAATGTCTATCCAGGGAGCACTTTGTCTGTAGAGCTACTCTAATGAATGCTATATACTCCACACACACACACAAACACACACACACATGCGCATAGCGAGTTAGGCGTCGCTGTAACTGACACTTTTGTCCAACATACAACAGAACTTTGTGAAAGCAAACACATAAACATCAGTGATGTCATCACCTGTGTTGGCTGACGTCTCCTCCATCACTCCGTCTGTCTGCCTCTGAACCGTCATGAAGAGATGAAAGGTGTCTCCCTTTGAAGAGACTGATTCGACCTGAAACTACCCAACTGTGCGTTTACAAAACGTGTCATAATGCAAAAACCCCCAACTGTCAGTAAGTGTGTGTGTATGTGTGTGTTGTGTCAGTCATTTAGAAACACTTTGTGTTCCTTATAGCTGCAGGTTCATGACAAACACCAGCAGTACTCATGAAGCATAATAATCTAAATGATATGAATGGAGGATAGTAGTACATTTAAATGCAGTTTTTAGACCTCATTTGGGCAGAACAACTCCAATATGTGCCCGAAACTGTGACTACAATGCATGTACTGTACATATTTTTTAATATTGTGTACAACGTGCATGCAGCAGTTTAACGTTCACTATTTCTGAAATAGCTTCAAGATCATGTAACGTAGAAACTCCAAACTAGTGTCTAATTGTACATCTGCTCTTACTGCAATACATACGCCCGTTGGTTTTTGTATTTGAATGTTGTTGTTGTTGTTGTTTTTTTTGTCTTTTTCAACATTTGGGTAGAAACCTCCATTCATATCTATGGAGAGAAAAGCCCCATTCATTTATATGATGCACTATTTATGAAAAAACAAATATTAACACATACACTCTTTCTCTCTCGCTCTCTCTTTCTCTCTCTCACTCACACACACTCGGTTCTGTATCTCATCTCATCTATCCTTAACAATTTCCGTTGGCAGAGCAGTTTGCGGCAGCTAATAGCAGATATGTGGTCATTAGTTGGTCCAAACCAGTGAGTCAGCAACCTGCAGTCCAGCTCCATCGCAATCACTCGCCATCAACTGATGCTCTGTGAGAAGATCCAGTCATAATCATTCACCTGATAATCAGCTGAAAATCTATGATCACACACATTTTTCTTTCTCTCTGTTTAAGGTTGGAGCGAAGGTGCACGTCAGACACTTTTACAACTTTATTATGGAGGGATGAATTGTAGTGCCGGTACGTTCAGTCACGAGCAGTGATGAAAACCAGTCGAGTTGTCCCCCCTTTGGGTCCCAGTGCTGTTCTGTCACGTCAATAGTCTGTATTTCTGCTGCTCTGTAATGATGTTACCAGCTGTTGCTGCTGTTTGGACGTATGGACGTGACCTCCAGACTGTTGACATGACCTGTTTGCTTACAGTGAATGCTACTCACCATTAGTGGCTCTTACTTCTCCTACACACTCATCTGATTGATTGACCACACACACAATTCCTCAAGCAGCGACACACCTTCCACACAAGCCCACAGATGGGAGAGGACGGGAGAGACCAGGAGGGAGATAAAAAAGGAAATTAGAAGGGAATAGCTAAAGGAACAAAGTGGAGAAAGGCGGAGATGAATGATATTAATGTTGTAGCCTGTGTGCTCGCTTCCATCTCCTTGGAAACTGCTTCTTCCTGGACGTACGTGCGCGTCCATCTGGAGTTCCAATTACCTCCAATCCCTGGTGACCCCACCCACTGCATCCATAGCATGATGTTATTTCCTGACTTGTTAAATACGAAATGCGCTGAAGATCGACAGACCCTGTGCTCGCACAAAGTACGTCTACATAAATATGTGTGTGTGTCGTATATACACACACACACAAAACATACACTCACGTCCTGCTCGGATTGCAAAAGTCCTTTCCGTCCGGTTTGTTTGAGAACTCTGAGTCAAACAATGGCCGAGGAGCAAAAAAAAAACCCCTGTACTCTATTCAAGTGTTTACTCTTCTTCTTGTTCTGGTCTTCTTTAATGCGGTGAGACGTCAAGTTCAGCTGTAGACACGTGTCAAGTTTGAAAACAACTGTACTTTAAGCTACAAACATGCTTGTGTCATACGTGCGCTGCAGTAAAACCTCAGGCGTGTGAGTTTATTGGACCATTTGGCTCCAGTGGAACGCTGATGACCACATGTGCTGAAAGCGTGAGCAGCCAATGGACCAGGACTTGTTCTCCAGGGGACATTTAGGACTCGAGTTGGATTTATGTTTCTGCATCAAATTGGTGTTGTAGCTACAGCATCATGTGCAGCCTGACGTCAAATCCCAACAGGGTGGCAACATGGACGCCTGATTGGATTGTTCGCATCAGGTGATTCTCACCGCTCTCTGAGCGTAACGTCTGTTTGTGCAGACAAAATCCAACCCCCCTTAGATGATTTGTGGGCAGAACATGAGAGCGATCTTGTTCTAGTTAGTGCGGTAACAAGATCTGCTCACTTTCACGATCACTTACAGTAAACAAGTGAAAAAACAAAACAAAACAGAGAACCAGAAAAAACGATTGGAAGAATTAATCTAGATTAACAGAACAAGACATCAACGGGGCCAGAAGGTCAAGGCTTAGACTTGTGTTGTATATCTGCTCTGTTCTGTGTGGGTTGTGAACAGGGTGCAGTGGTTGTTTCCATGAGAAGATTAGATTCTCTCCAGTGATAAATCTCTACGGGGCCAAAGATCATGTTGCTCTCTACTGTAAATCTACTCACTGGCATGTTTTCATTAGCAGCACCAACATATTCCCCAGACTGTGTTTGCGTGTGTGTGTGTCCGTGTGTGTGTGTCCGTGTGTGTGTGTGTGTGTGTGTGTGTGCAGCCTTGGCTGTGGGACGGTTAGTTCAGAGTGGAGGAGTTAAATCATACATACACACTATCACACACTCCAATGTGTCTCTGAGACTCTTGGGGATGATTTAACAACGTCCTCATCACTGCCTCATCAGGTATGGATGTGTGTGTGTGTGTGTGTGTGTGTCGTCACGTAGATTTACAGCTGGCCCATCTGAACTCAGATGAATCACTCAGAGCACGTCTCCTTATCCACAAGTTATTGCACATCAACATTCGACGTCGTCCTCGTTTGCCTCCGGTCGTTTTTTAAGCTTTTAAGCAGCGTGAAGTACATCTTTTTTTATAAAAACACGTATTTTCACCCTGTAAAATACATAATCAAATAAGATTACAGGATCACACAAATTCCCATAACAAGAGTGACTGCGTCGACTTTGTTCAGCATCCGTGGCAGGAAGGTTGTGTATTTGTGTTTAAAAATCAATAAACACTTTTTCCCCTCTCTGTTTTACAACATAATATCTCCTCTGTTGGTCAGTTTAAGACCAAAGGGACATGTTAGCTTTTTAAGACCCTGAACTCTGTGGAATCAGTTTGTACTTCAAACTCACAGCCGATGACACCAATTATGTTTGTGAACAGAAATATGACGCTGCTGCTTTTGTTTCATTTAGTCACATTCTGTGTCTGTGTGTCTGTGTGTCTGTCTGTGGGAGGGGGGGGGGATTAACTGCCTATAACTTGGTGGTTTTCCTGTTTAGTCTGACTTCATGACCGTCTGGCAGAGGACAGTTGACCACACACAGACAGTTCACACACACACACACACACACAAACAGCATCCCCACAAACACACTCATCAATAGTAATTCAAACGAATGTCTGACTGAAGATTCTTTCCTTTGACCTGTTGTTTTTGCACAAGTCAATATCATGTCACACATCGTGCTGGCGTCTTCCAGAAGTATTACTACGTATTTTGTGTGTTGAGTCTATTGTGTGTGTGGTGGTGGAGGAGGGGCTCATGTTTGTCCATGAACTGAAATTTAGCTGAAACACAGACAAAGGATTGCTGCTTCTCTTTTTTTTTTGGAGGTGCTGAATGCAGTTATTTTCTATGTATAAGAAGGAGTTCCCTTTGGGTACACGCACGCGCACACACACACACACACACACACACACACACACACACACCCGGAAGGTATGAGCAGGATGTTGACTTAGTTTTCATTTCACTACTCGTGACCCCCTGCAGCTGAGGGTGAAATGTGGTGAACAGATGTAGAAGAACAGATAAAAGTGAAACAAAAATATTGTTCATTGCTCATTTCTGTATCTTATATCCGGTGGCTGGATGGAGAAATAATCATAAAAAGTACATCTGTTCTACACGGCTGGTGTGCAGGGATGAGCATCGTGAGAGGTAAGATAGAAGCTGAGAGAGAGTGAACGTCAAACAGTAAATAATACCATAATTACTGTAATACAGGTGTTACATGCTCCTTTTTCATCATCCGTCCATTTTCCCATTTTTCCCCACAATCATTACAGAATCTGCAGCTCTTCATGCACCATTGGACCTTTAGCAGCTTTTACAAGCTGGATCTTCTTTGTTCAAAGTCTTTTCTTTGTCTGTACGTGCATCTGCTGCTGGTCTGTCCGCCTCAGGGAGACACGTCCCTCTTACCTCGGCTTTTCCTGCTTCTGCCATTTTTTCTATTTTTCTTCAAGCTGATTCAGGGTCAAAGGTTAGGGGTCACATTCACATCACATCATTGATTCAGTTCACTTCTCTGTCTGTCTCTGTTTATTTTGTAGTTACATTTTATCAAGCTGCGTAATCAAACATTGTTTTTCTCGATGCAATGAAGCAGGTAAATGAACCTCAACTCTTGAGTCCTCGGTGATAATGAAGCTGTTATCTGTGGGTCTCATCTCAGCCACAAACCTGTCGCACTGACACAGGAAATTATTTCTGTGCTGTTACCGTTGCTGGTGTGTGACGACGAGTCAGATTGGAGCTGCCATCAGCGCTCAAATGGGTCACAAACACATTATGTTACAACAAACTGAGTTTGACTTGTCAAACTTGGACGGGCAGGTGATGATGTGATCCGACAAGTGCTGAGAAATAATCAGAAAATGATGTATTCTCCTGATAAGGCACACAACTCCAGCTTCTCACTGTTTGTCATAACAGCTTGGAGTGTGACACTGCCTTTGCACTTCCCTTCGCATCCGAATGAGCGACAGGACAATGACATGTGACACACATCTGCTTTGTAGTGTGTAGCTGTCTGGAGGGGGCGGAGCTACCGGACCTCGCTGATGAAACGCCGCCCCTTCATGTCTTCATTATTAATAACATAACAGCGGTTATAACATTCTGTTGTTATATTGGACAATTTATCTGCAGTCATCAACAAACTGATTTTCTGCATTATGGTGTTGCTTCACAGATGAATATGTAACTCTTGTCTTATTTTTTGTTCAAAAGTGTGATGATTCTACTTTCAGATCTCCACATACTGATCACGTATTGATTGTTGACTTCAGTGATTGTCATGTTTTCCCTCCTGCACACTGGCGTCACCGTGAACAGTGAGTCCAAACCTTTGACCCTGATCGGTGGATCAGCCTCTGACTGATGATCCAAACACGTTTAAACTGGTCCAAGAGACGGCGGTGCAGCACTGATTTGAATTCACTGTGGTCGTGAGCGGACGGAACCTGTTTCACTTCTCACGCTGACACGACACATGAGATAAGTCCACAGATCAAAAGTCAGGATGTGCAGCTTGTTTTTGTGTGTTCGCTGACTCTCTGAAGGAAACTCATCACAACTTGGAAACGTGTGTTGACATCTTGTTTCCTTGTTAGATTGTTAAAATCCAATTTCCTGGACTGGTTAGTGGGTGAAACTCAGACATGAAATCATGTTTGAAGTGTTTGGATTACATCTGAGCCGACAAAGCAGATTTGATTTACAGAGATGGTTTTGGTAGAAATGGGGACAAGTCGGCAGCTGATTAGAGGTGGAAATTATTTTGTGCAGTAAAACTGATCAAATGTTCCAATTGGACTGAAACTGAGCTGCACGTTAACGGTCAAATGAGTTTGTGCCTCATCATGTTTGACGTGTGTGTGTGTGTGTGTGTGTGTGTGTGTGTGTTTATAGGATGATCACAGTCTCATCCCTCATCCCTCTCCTGGCCCTGACCCTTTTAAACAATACTCTATCTTTCTCTGGGAATCCCTCCATCCATCTCTCCCTCTCCATCAATCTTTCTATCTCTTCCTCTGCCCGGATCTCTGTCTGCTCAGACTGTGAAGGGAGCAAGAGAGAGAGAGTACAAAAGGAGGTGCAGAGAGAGATGGTCCTGTCTTTTCCAACCTTCTTTTTATTCCATCAAACATGGATCTTGCCTCAAAGCCAAACAATAACACATCCATCACAAACACACACACACAGTCACACCTTCTTCTATGGCAGACAGAGCAAATACTGCTTCATTGATAATATAATAAGAATAAAAAAAAAAAATCTCTCTCGCTCTGATGTTTGGGGGAGTCGGGTCATCTCTTCCACTTTCTCCACTAGAATGAAGATGTATCTGTCGTGTTGTCGCCGTTACCACCATTAATAGAGCAGGACAGACTTTACACTGGTTTATTTGGGCTTCCTTTGTTTTGTTTGGTTTTTGCCTGTGAGTGCTGGTTTAACACCTGGAAGTTTCCAAAAGATCTGTGGATCTAATCAGGTTCAGTTGTAAATAGTTTTTTGTCCGGTTCTTTGATTGGCTCATACAGGGTCAGCCCGCCTCTAACACAGTGTCACCTGTGGATGGATGGATGGATGGATGGATGGATGGATGGATTATATATACTGTAAGTCCTAGATAATTTACATTTATGTGTCATCCATCTGAATAGAGCAGCACTTACTCATTTGTGTTTGATTTTATTATATTGAAAATGTTTTTATTATTATTATTTTTAATTTTTGAAAGTCTCCAATGCAGCACAGGAACTATTTATTTACTAAATTTGTTTGCTTTGGTTTAAACTAATTCCATAGTTGAGTTCTGTGCTCCTGATCGAATGTGTTGAAACAAATTCTTTGCCGATGACACGGCAGATTGTTCACGTCTACATTATAGAGTCGTATCGCAGGAAATCTTCTGAGTCGCTGGACAGAGTGTGGACGGTACAGAGGCCGCAGACGGACGGACACACAGAGACGGAAGGCAACTGTGGTTATCAGAGCGGAGCGAAGAGAATGGAAGCTGTGTGTGCGCACGCACACGGATGCACGCACGGGCGTCATTGTGTCCTTCATTGTGTCATTCAGTTAATCTGAAATCTGAACCCTGTCCTCAGCCACTCGGCTCCGTTTCTCACTTATCTCATCTCATTGTTCAACATAAAAGATGAGAGAGAACAGAAACCGTCTGAAGTCACAGTTCTACACATGATCACTTTCTCCCAGGAAGATAAAAAAAACACGTGTTGCTATGACAATAACACAGAATCCAGACAGAACATTTCACTGAAGAGGATCAGTGTGTATTATTTTGTGAGCGTGAGTGTGTGAGTTCAGTGTAAATCCACAGGGTGCATTTAATTCCTTTATTCTAATGCGATATGAGCAGGTTTCTTGTATGCTGTGCTAATAAATCCAATTAACTTGTTAATTAACACATAATCAAACATGCAGCTGGTGGATGACAGCAGATTACTGGAAAAAAAACACCGGGACCCAAAGTAAAACTTTTACACAATCAGGTTCCTGTCCTCAGGGGTCGACTGGTCGTCCTGTGATGGGAAGATTTGTTTCTCCAACGGTTACAGGACATTCTACAACAAATTATAAAAACACCACTAGAACAGTTTCACTTGTCACTGAGTCTGGATATAAAAGATTAGAGCTGAAATAGTGCAAAATAATACAAAAAAGATACAACATAGAACGACGTGAAAATACAAAAGGTGTAAAACAAAAAAACTGAAATAGAACTAGAATGAGGTGAACTGACTATAGAAGTAAAATTTGTAAGTAGATGTTTTTATCATGAGGACACTTCCGTTGGCAATATTTTATGTATTGTTTTATATTGTATATGTATATCTTATTCAAACACAATCCCCTAATTACATTATGTTTTCATTTTGACTGTCTGTCTTATAGCAAAATAGCTCGAAAAGTTATAAACAAATTTTAATGAAATTGTCAGGAAATGCTGATAATGGGACCAGGAACAGATGATTATGTTGGTCTTACTGTCTTGTGGAGCAGTGGTTAGTGCATTTGACTGTTGACTGAAAAGGTGGCGCTGTGAACCCACCCCAAGGACGTAGGTTTGTGTTGTTTTTTGTTGCTAAAGCCATGTTTTGATGATCAGTGACTTTATGAGTGTAGATAAATTGAATGTAAGACGATAATCTTGGGTGGAAATGAGCTGCTTGGTGGAGGTCTGAGCCCTCTGAGTGCTTTTCTAGTTCTATACTTCAATAACTTTCTATCTTATAGTGCTGTAAATATTAGTTGGCCCCTACAGACGTTTGTGTTGACGTTTTGAACTTCAGCATCAACATTCTAAAAATACACATGTGGCTGCAGGCCGCTGGAGGTTGTCCAGCACGTTTGGATGAGCCAGCGATTGTGGAAGCTAATTGTTAGGTTACCGCGCGGCCCGTCCTGCTCAGGAATATGTGATCTGTGTCCAACAAGACGACTGAGAGCAGAACTCATGTGATTATGATGCAAAGCCGCTAATTTCCCCTCTGAGTTGAGTCCAAATGAAAGTCTGTGCAGGAATGAACGGACTGGGTGTCGCGTTGTTGATGTCGGCGCTGTGTCGGCAGTGGCGTTTCCTCAGATCTGATTTCTGAGAGCGGGAGAAACATGTATCGTGTGTTTGTGTGAGAATGTGCACACGGACTTGGGGTGTCTCAGACGTTCTTCACAGTTCACCTGCGGTGACATCTGGACAAACAGCTGTGCTCATCTGGACACACGTTCAAAGCTTCTTCGCTCGGTTACTTCACACTCGTCCTCTCGTCGCCTCCTCCGGTCTGTTCACGATCACACTTCATTCCAATCGGTCTGGTTTTACACTCGTGGTTGAAATGTGAGTTGACCTCTGATGCAGATGTATGCAGTGTATTTTGTGGTTAAAAATAGTGAGTTTAAATTCTTAGTGTGTGTGTGTTTTACTTTATTAATATAATAGTATTTCATCTTTACCTCCTTTCTTCTCCTCTCTCCTTCCTGTGATGTGATATGTGGCACCAGCAGTGAAAAATATTTGTGGACAGTAAATGAAAAACATGCGGCTAATGAATTAATATTCCTTTGATAAAGTATCCGTCCAAACTCTGCACGTTTGAAAGCATCTCTGCTTTCTGTTTTTATCCAGAGTGAGATCAGTTTCATTATCTGTGAGGGATAAATTACAGTAAATGTATCAGAGACGACCAAAATATATCTGGATGAACTCACTCGGAATTAATCACCAACCTCACGTGCACACGCACACACACACACACACACACACACACACACACACATATACACACACACACAATCACTCGTGTTCCAGGCTAATTAATCTCCACTTCTCTGCACCATCGACTGCGTGAGCCCAGAACGAGACCGAACACACAAACACACGTCGTTTTTTTAACGATTTCAAATAAAAAAAACCTGAGTGCATTTATTTTTTCTTCCAGTTTTAAGAACGTGACCTCATTTTGACAGTTAAAGTGACATTACCACTGTATCTGTCACATATTATGATACTAAAACCATTTGAAGAAGCATTTGTAGCTGCTCATGTGTCTGTTCTGCCTGTGAGAGCGTGTGTCTGGTCTTTGCAGGTTTGTTCCCAGCCGTGTTGAACCTGGCATCTATGGCAGATATATCAGCCAACGCTACCTGCGGCTCATCTGGTCCAGAGACGTTCTGCAAGCTGGTGGAACATGTCCCAGGGCAGCCTGTGAGGAACCCGCAGTGTCGGGTCTGCAACGAAGGGAGTGTGAAACCATTTGGTACGTTAGCTCCTGACTGATCCGCAGCTCACGTTTAAGTGGTCTGAGTGGGAGACTGAACCTCTCACTGCTCCTTCACCTTCATGAATGACTGAAATTAGATATAGAACCAGGTCAATGGCAAACTTTTAGGAAGGGGACAGATTCTGTGCGAAGCAAGAAACATTGAGCGAATCGAGCAGCATCGAACAGACACAAACCCTGAGAACATTTCAGTATTTTTCATTTACATTTGCATGTTGTTGTTTTTTTATTTGCAGTAAAAAGGAAATAAACTATTAAAGAAAAAACTATTGCAAATACTACTCTGACCTTTTGTGTTTCACAAATGTCCTAAGACAATAACTGACGTTGCTGTGTGCAGAACGTCATCCCATCGAATACGCCATCGATGGCACCAACCGCTGGTGGCAGAGTCCGTCCATCAAGAACGGGCAGCAGTACCACTACGTGACGATAACACTGGACCTCAAACAGGTACCACACACACACACACACACACACACACACACAGAGTTTACAGCGTGAATCCTGACCTCAACGTCCCAGTACAATGTCCTGACAGCTGTCACCGCTTGTTGACAGACGTGTCTTTACGGTCTGTTTTGGGGGGGTTTGTAATACTTTTACAGTCGCCATGCTGGAATCAGTTAAAACAACATACCCACCAATCATCTGAAACTTGTCCGGGAGCTGATGATTGAACGTCTGAAACATGACAGGTGAAGATTGAAGACCTGGAGTTCAGTTTCAGAGGGTGATTAAAGTATAAATAATGATATGATAAATATATAACTACACAAATTAAAATTCCATGGAAACGCATGATGGAGGAACAATCAGACCAAGAGCAACATGAATTATGATTATGTTTATGTTTTGACAGATAAGAAAGCTGAGCAGCACAAATGTCCGAAAACAGTTTCAGTAGACGTCAGCTAGCAACGTCGTCTCAGCTCACTGTTCAGCTTGGATTTATTTCTTGTCATGTTCTAAAAAAAAAAAAACCTGCACTGAATCACGCGACTTTGTGGAGCTTTGGCGTTGGTGGAGGAAGAAGGCAACAGAACTGTTCAAGTCACGAGTGTTTGTGACGCAGCTCCTGAAATAAAGTTGTCGTTTCTGACATGAACTGAGATTGTGAGTTATTGAATCATGCACAGGGATGATGATTTAGCTCTACTTCATAACAGTCCATGGAGTGAATAGAGGTCAAGTTGTTGGTCCAGAGTTTGACGGCAGCTCGGGCCGAGGCAAGAATGTGGTGAGATTACAGCATCTGGTGTTTTGTGCCGGCTGGAGCCTGTTTAAAAGCTTACGGCCAAGTAGTACTCACAGCTAACGTGTGTGAGTGCGTGCGTGTTTTAGGGAAGCAGACTGAAAGAGATTGAATTTCAATTGGATGCTCTCTCTCTCTCACACACACACACACACACACAGAAAACACTGTGTGTTTTATCCAGAGGGTCTGTCTGTATCTGATGTTCGACTGCAGCTCTTCATCATCTGAGCAGATGTGAGAAACACAATAACAGTAACAAAGCAAAACAAAATTCATAGATTTTATGCAATATTCCAACATATTCCAGAGACTTTGCCTCCATCACCGACTGTTACTCACAGTCCTGCAGCGTCCAAAATCTCCTCTGATTGTTTATGATGAGAGGAGAAGCAGAACGACGCAGCTGTGCAGCTCCGCTGATGATTCCTCCACGTTTGTCAGGCACGATGGTTCTCACGATACAAACTCAGCCAAAAGCTACTTTATTATCCCGTTGAGGTGTTAACACATCGCTTAAGTGACAATAAACTTTAACGAGTTTGCATCTCAGCACGTCCACCTGTGTGTATGTGTGTGTGTGTGTGTGTGAACACGTTCATGTCTGAGTTTTGAATTTGTCCTGATGTCATCATGTCTGTGTGTGTGTGAGTGTGTGTGTGTGTGTGTGTGTGTGTGTGTGTGTGTGCAGATAATAGA
>CAAKHB010004166.1:44007-59825 GCA_901007665.1 Aeoliscus strigatus
TTTCAGCTCTGTCTGTGTGTGTGTGTGTACGTACGTACGTGTGTGTGTGTGTGTGTGTGTGTGTGTGTGTGTGTGTGTGTGTGTGTGTGTGTGTGTGTGTGTGTGTGTGTGTGTGGTTGTGTGTGTGTGTGGTTGTGTGTGTGTGTGTAGAAGTTCAGCTGTGAGTGTGAACACAACACGTGCGGGGAGAGCTGCGATCGCTGTTGCCCTGGTTACCACCAGCAGCCATGGATGGCAGGAACCTTCCTCACTCGTCATGTTTGTGAGAGTAAGAGAAACGGACTCACACACCTTCACTCATCCTTTTAACAAAGAAATCAGTCCCTTAACACACTTTCACCACATGAAAGATTTAGATTTAAAGTTGCAATGGAGCAGACGGATGTGATGTGTGTTCACGTCTGCATTAGACATTTAACTTTCCTGACTCTTCAGGACACGACCTGCAATAAGTGATATTGGACGCTAGAACCAGGATGCTATGTTCTGAAGGAACAGCTCAAATGTTGTTGAGGAAGAGAATCGCTGTCAAAGGTGATGAGAAGCTGCCAGCGGAAACCTCTGGGATGAGTTATAGGAATTCAGGGGAATGTTTGTGTCCAGGAGCTGCGGCAGCCAAATAAAACGTTGTTCCAACAGCCGGCTGTGAGATCAGACGTGGCCAGGAGCCCTGAAATGTTCTAGTTGTAAAACTTTATTCAACCGGACAGACGAGGGAACAACGGGAAGAGTTTTGTTGAACTTGATCTGATGCTTGAGATGGTTTGGAAGCAGTGTGACAGTGGGAGGTGGGAGGGTTGCGGTCACGGACAATGAATTCCAGAATGTTCTGCACAATTTCCTTCTTGTCCTGTCACAGAGGAACATTATCTGTGTGATTTGAGTTTGGTTTCCTTGTGTTTCTTTTCACTAAATCTTCTGTTTTTAATCTTTTTAATCTCCTGGGTTGTTGCTGATGCTTGTTTCACAGCCATTTGGCATCGCAGATTCTTTTAGGAGGAAAAGCAAAAGAGTGGATTCTTTCCTGTCATTGCTTTGATTCAACAGAGCTGTAAAACCTGCCGTTAGCATGATGCTGAGCTACTGCTGACCAACTGTGTCTTGTTCCTCTGATGGATGTTTCAGAGTGTAACTGCCACGGGAAGGCGGATGAATGCTACTTCAATCAGACCGTTGCAGACTTATCCCTCAGTTTGGACGTCCACGGCCAATCCAGAGGCGGCGGAGTCTGTGTCGGTTGCCGTGACAACACGGATGGCATCAACTGTCAGAGCTGTGTTCCTGGATACTACCGACCCGCCGGAGTAAGTCGCCTTAATCTCATAACATGTATGTGTGCTGTTGTATGAAAGTTGCCACGCTGCTAATTTGTGATTCTCCCGTGTGTCAGGTGAGTGCGGAGGAGGAGCGCCCCTGCATCCCTTGCTCATGTGACCCCCACGGCTCGACCAGCCAGTCGTGTGTCGCCGATTCACACCAGGCAACATCCAGTACGTAAATACCCTTTGACCTCTGGCATGAACTGTAATGATGTCAGCCGTGCAGTGATTCCTTAGTAATTTCAACATTCACTAGTTTATATCAAAGATAATTTGTAATTTGACTCCTCAGACTCCACAGAAGTTGTTTCGGCTGCAGCCTCTTCACAGAGTTAATGTCACTGTGTTTTTTTTTTTTTTTTATAAATGTGTGATTCTCTCACTGACAGCGCAGCCAGCAGGGTCATGCTGGTGTAAGGAGGGTTTTGGAGGTCTGCAATGTGACAGGTGAGACACACACACACACACACACACACACACACACACTGCAGCAGATGGACACATTGTGACAGGTGAGCTGAACCTTTCAGCTGTGGTCTGTTCTAATTAGAGTTTGAAACTTGACAGATAATTACCATTAAAGTTTGTAACATGTCGGCACTGCAACACTAAATTAAATCCACAGCAGCTTTACAAATTAGAAAAAAAAAAAAATCTGTTTGCTCCGACAGGAATTAAAAATAACCATCGTCCTGTGATAGAAAACATCAGGCTCAAATTAACAGACAACAGCAGTCTGTGTTTCCATTATGTCCACGTCCATACCTGCATGTATTTTCCACCACACTGACTCAGTCTTTCGAGCCTAATTTAATTCTTTAATCTTGAAGTTCCTGCAGCTTTTTCCTAGAAACTTTTTCACCTGCCTACAAATCAGGGTGACAAATCAACCATCGTCCTTAACTCTTTGACAGACTCGCTCCGGCTGACGTTCTCCGTTCATTGTGTGGAATTATTTCCTCAGAGACAGATATTGCACGTGCGTACGTGTCACCTGCGGAGCGAGGTCAGCAGTTTGTTGCCAAACTGACACGAGGACAGTTTTTACTGGAGCGGAGGGGAATCGACCCTGTGACCTTTTCTGTTATGTGTTTGCAGTTCCCCGACTCATCACATTCACCCTTATTATTATTATTATTAGTAGTAGTATTAAACTCTTTTGTCTCCAGGTGTGCTGTCGGCTATACGGGCCCATCATGTCAGCGCTGTAACTGCAGCGTGGACGGAAGCACCAACGCTGACCCGTGTTTAACTCCCTGCGTGTGCAAGGTCTCTCACACACACACACACACACACACACACACACACAGTTAAAATCAGTCAATGACTCACAGCTCACCTGCCGTCTTTATCTTCGCCACATTAACTCGCGGCAGGTTATTTCTCGTACTTCATCTGTGTGTTTGTCTTTCGCCGGACAGGAGAACGTGGAGGGCGAGAACTGCGACCGCTGTAAACTGGGTTTCTACAATCTCCAACGCGACGATCGGCGGGGTTGTGAAAAGTGTTCTTGTATGGGCGTCTCCAGTCAGTGCACCGCCTCTTCGTGGGTTTATCACAACGTAAGAAAAAAACACTTCCTTCACCGTCGCTGTTTGTGAACTAGTTTCCTAAAGTTTAGCTTAGTTCTTCCATCCTGTGTTTCCTTCAAGCAATAGCGACTGAAAGTGAAATTGTGTTACCGCACTAACTACAACAAGATAGTCATCATTTAGGACGATGGGATTTTCTCAGGTAACACTGAAGTGACGCTCTGAGAGCAGGAGAGTCACGTGACACAAGCAGACAGGTATGCGTCTCTGCGGCTCATAATTACACTTCTGGAGAGGTTCACTTCTGAGTCAGAAATGTTTTGAAACGTATTTCAAGTTACTGATGAGGCTCTGTCGCCTTTTGTATCTTCCGTTAATAATAAACCTGAAAGCACTGAGTTAGCTATTTTTCCGTAGTTATGAATCTCTCTGGTTGTTTCAGTTTGAGGATGAATCGTGTTCCATGTTCAAGCCAAATTCATTTTCTTCTTCAATGAAATACAAATAGCAAATAATAATAATAATCCTAAAGTGAAGAAATGAATCTGTCTTCTGTTACTTTAATGCTCGGACCTACCCTCAGAGGAAGGGGACTTCTATGGACGTCTAGTGATTTTAATTGATTGACCCATGCTTTTGTAACTCGATCATAGGACAGAGGGAAGAGATGCTGCGGTGACGATGGGAGGAGACAGGTTGACAACATTCAGGAGACACTAAAGAGAATGATAGCTTTCTTTATTACAGACACCAAAACAATCGAAAATGACAAACAGTGTACAGACACAAACCTGGAGGAAACAACATAAATCGATGACTCTATAACTGTGTAACTGCAGCAGAAGTAGGAATGTCAACAAACGTCGGAACCCCGTCTGATCCTAAGCACAGATACATGATCGACTATCAAAGACCCAAAGTACACATCACAATAATACAAAAAAAATGAACAAAGAAAAGAAGTAAGTAAAGTACTTTCTTTTATGTTTAAGCCATGAAAGACTGTTGATAGGTCAAATAATTTAAATGAAAGAAAGGAATTCAGTATACATAGGTGGAATCCGTGTTTTTAATCTCTTTTTAAGCACTTTAAGTTATTTTAAGTTTATTTTTAACAGTAGACTGTCCTCCAGAGGAGACAACATCACACCTGTCCTGTTCACCATCCACATTTGTCTCCTCTACCAGACATATCAGTGTACTATAATATGATCCATAAATATCACTCAGTGTCCTGTGTGAAGTCGCCGGCGAACAGAGAAGAAAAGGTTGAAGCTGCAGGTTTGTGAGACACCGACCAAATGTTTGATTGTGTGATGCTGAAGGTGAGAGCAAAGGAGAAGATGAAATGAGGAAACGAGGAGAGGACAAGACAAGAGGCAGCACGGAGAAGAGAGGTGAAGAGAGGTGAAGAGAGGAAAACAGATTTGACTGACAGGCGGGAGGAGGAGGAGGGAGTGAGGGGGGCGCTGACAGGATGACAGCTTTGATTTAGACACTGATAGTGTGTGTGTGTGTGTGTGTGTGTGTGTGTGTGTGTGTGTGTGTGTTTTCAAGAGGGGAAGCCAAGGTCAGGTTAATTGCAGCGACAGATGTGTGTCTGGCTGTCTCTCTGACACACATACACACACATTTGGCAGTGTCTGTTGTAGTACTGTGCTGACATGTGACAGATGTACAGCGTCTTTAAACACATTAGGAGTTTTACATTGGGACGTTTCCGTTTCCTCCACCGATCCTGAAATAAATACAAAAGTGTACGAACAGATCAGAACAGAATCTCGACACGGCTCAGTAACACACACTGGAACGCTTTCTTACGAGCAGACCACTAGAAAATCTGAGTGCCCACAAGTGCATTTCCCCAGTTTGTGTCAGAGCGGCTTCACAGTGTGAAGATAATTTGTACACAATTATTTGGCGCGGCCGTCAGAGCCAGCTTCAGTCCTGAAGGTGAAGCCAAGTGAGCAAAAGAGGACGTAGTGGATGTGAAGTGATATGAACCCTGGAGGGTTCGTGAGACGGAGTCTGAGGGGGGAGACAGCGGCGCTCAGATGACGAGAGGACGTAAACAGGACACATCTATTAGCTGGTGTGAAGCAGGATGCAGCATGAGTTTGTTCACCCACAGTCAGCTCTGTACATCTGAATATCAGTTCAAAGTATATTGAACATTGCATATTGAACGGCTGTTTCCTTCTCTGCAAATGTTGATTAGGAGTCTACGCTGACAGGCTGGCACCTGATTGGAGACACCGGAGGGAGGGTGTGGCCTATCCACAGGCAGATGCCGCCGTATCTCAGCGTCCCGCACTCAGATGTTGTACATGATCTTGGCTCCGCCTACTACTGGAACGCACCTGGACTGTACCTGGGCAACAAGGTAACAGAGTCAAAGAAACAGAAGTGGGAGCGTTCATTTGTATTTTCATGTGTTATCTCTCTCTGCTCTACCGGTGTCCCCTCCCTGTGCCATTTTCCTTCTTTTCTTTTCTTTTCCATTTATTTTTCTTCTGCTGCATCCCACTCTTGTACTCTCCAAAAAAGTTTGAAGTTGTGGTTACCGCTGACGGCGACACATGCCATTGTAACAGGTCGACCTTGAGATGAGCTGCATGTGCATTACACAGGTTTAACACACAGCTGCCAGCCAGTCAGAAAAGAGTTTTCACCCAGACCATGGTGTAAATGTATTTATCTAATACATTTTGTTCACCTGTGTCAATCCACAATGATAATTCAACAACTGTTAACCAGTTTGATTTGTTTCCTGACGTGGATATGGTTTGTTATTAGTATGTTGTGAACCGTTTCCATGCTTCAGTCTGATCAGGCTGCAATTACAGCGAGTGGGCAACTTGTGCGAGTACTTCCTGTTTGTGTGGAATCAACATTTTAGAGTCTAATGATGGAAATTTTCAGATATGTAAAAGCTGGTGGGATGCTGCATCATTAGGACCAACCTGCATCTGTAAACACTTGCAATGTAAAAATAAATCCTGTGGATGGACGTCGGGGGAAAATGTACCCTGCTGTGACTTCCCTCCGTCCAACTCACACACACACACACACACACACACACACAGACAGTTCTTTGGCTAATGTCGACTGTTTGAGTTTGACTTCATCACTCAGCCTCACACACAACCTGGCAAATAGCTTCAGTCCACGTTTGTGAACATCAACAACAGAGCGACTGTGATGTTTGTCTCAGTGTTTGTGGCTCCAAGGACGACACCACTGTATTTCATTACTCTAACACACACACACACACACACACACACACCCTCAGGCCGACCTTGTCATTTCATTTATTTGTCTGAAGCTCGACTCCTCCGTCCCTCGAACCATCCCTCCTTCTCTGTTTCTTTTCATTGGTTGCCTCATCTCACTCTGTCTCCCCAGGACTCGCGTTTGCTCCCACTGTTCCTAAATCATCTCCCTCCCAACCCCTCCAGCGCTCCTCTTCCTCGCTCTTTCTATATTATTTCCACTTGCTTTTGTCTTTCAGGGTAAACAGTGTTTCGCCTGTTGAGCTTGATAATCAACTGTTTTTCTCTGAGACAAAGACACACACTCACACACAGACAGACACACACACACACACAGACACACACGCACACACAGACAGACACACACACATTCCTAAAAAAAGCTTAGAGGTACGTTCAGTCCTGTGCCTGCCTTTCCATAATTGATTAATGTTGTCATGGCAACCACACCAAAAGTTGCTCCACCTGATGAAGGGATGGAATAGCGTCCTTTCCTTAGTCCACTGGTGAAATATTTAGATTTCAGGAGTCATTATGATGAACTTTCTTTGGCACTGATGAGACAAAAGCTGCACAGGAACATCAGTTGTTGTGTCACGCTGTCGTTTCCCATTCTTAGAGACTCTGCTGCAGATGAACGCCTGATTTCCTTCAGCCCACACAGACAATGGACAGCCAGCAGACCATGAGATTCAATTCATCTCACAAAAAAGTGATGCTGAATTTGTTTTAGGTCCCTCAAAACAAATATTCACCTCAAACTGACTGAACCGACCAGTGACAATAAAACTATAGTTGTGAGGTCCCATTAAGCCATACAAACACTTTAATACACACACACACATGCACAGGCCTTTCGAAGTCAGATAATGATGTGTTATGAAGGCATTAGGGACACTGAAGCAGAACCGTTGCCTCTAAACATGGGAAACAAACAAATTACCATTGTGTGTGTGTGTGTGTGTGCTTGTGTTGCTAGGAGCAGGAGCAGTTAGAATAAGCCATTTTTTTCGAATCAGTCGTCGACTGCCTCACAGATGTGATACTTTGCAACTTGGTCATGTTCAACTCACACACGCACACTTACACAAACGCACACACACACACACACACACACACACACACACACATCATGGAGTGTGTCACAGGAAGTAACAGGCGTGTGACAGAACAGCGGATCTGTAGAATCATGTTCACTGTTCTTGAGCATGACCTCCTGCCTTCTCTCCACGGATGCTCATTGGTCCGTTGGTGTGCTCACTGGATGCTCATTGGTCCGTTGGTGTGCTCACTGGATGCTCATTGGTCCGTTGGTGTGCTCACTGGATGCTCATTGGTCCGTTGGTGTGCTCACTGGATGCTCATTGGTCCGTTGGTGTGATAACTGGATCTTCATTGGTCCGTTGGTGTGATAACTGGATCTTCATTGGTCCGTTGGTGTGATAAGTGGATGCTCATTGGTTCAGAAGCCACTGATGCTTGTTGGTTGCGTTGACCCCAGTGAAGGTCCAGTGACGCTCTCTCTCTCTCTCTCTGTCTCTGTTACATAAACATTTTTCTAGTTTTGGTTGGTTTGGCAGTGAAGTGCAGGAGGCTGCTGCAGCATTTTAATGATCAGAATGTTTGGGAGGATTTTTGTGACATTCCTGCACTCAAGACTCTGACATTTGGAAGAGAAGCGTACACAAGACGGCAAATGGTTATTTTCCAGTTCTACAGTGCATAAAACTATGATTCTTAATCATTATACACTAATACAAATATGAACATTTGGTGGAGTGTCAGTGTTTTCACATAGATACATATCAAATATTTAAAATTCTGCAAGAGCAGATGAATAACGTGTAGAATGTGCCACTGTGCTTCCATTCCGTTTTTGCTGATTTATTTCATAATAGTTTGTCTATGAATATAAATTGTACAGTTGATGGGTAGAAGGAGCCGACAAAGGATGGAACCAGGAGGTGTTCTGATGAACTTGAAGTTCCACTCATGGTGCAAACCCTTTTCAGACGGTCTTGTCCACCTCCTCTGACTCTGAGGACGTATTGTCCACTAATCCCGATAGAATGTGACTCCTGTAAGAAGAAAAGATGCTGCAGAGGCAGAAAAGCCCGCTGGTTCGGGAGGTTGTGACCAATGAAATCTGTCTTTTCAGATTCTTTAAAACACTTCTGTGGGGGCGAAGCTCCTTTTTCCTGCTCAGAGGATCATCAGCCTTTACCCGAGCTGCTGAGTTTGTGCTCATAAGATGGACGTGTTTGCACGAGATGGATTTCTCCTCTCGTTTAACTTCCCTTTCTTCTCTCTGTCGTCTTTCACTTGGATTTTCACTTACATGGCTGAAAAGGCGCCTTCACATCAATCACAGCGGATTTGTTCCAGTTCTTGTCGACCATATAATTTGGTCCCACACACATTTGAGTTTCTGTGTGACGACAGTCCCTCAGCGCACGTGAAGACACGTCACTCACCTGCTTATTACTCAAAAATTCAGTTACTCAATATTCACTACGCAATTACTCTAAATATTATTTCTAATTCTCAATATAGCAACGCAATGTTGCAATGCAAAAACTTGAGTAGATGAATGAAGGCTCGTCACGTGATGTGTGATGGAAGAAAAGAACTGAAACCAACATTTTGTAATTGTGAGCGTCGTCACATCAACGGTCCATCACAGAGAAATGTCCCCGTGTGTCAGCGCTGCAGCCACATCAACATGTTCCAGGTTGTAAAGTCACAGGTTGTGTAGTGAAGTGATGTAGGCGGACACGGTTTCACTGCTGGCCGATTGTTCATCTATGCTAAACCACAATTAACTATTAACCTGCAGCTGACAATGCAGTAGCATCTGTGCAGGTTCTGCAATCTTTGAATGATTCGAATTAAAGAGGCGGGGCTAACTGCCAATTACATCTGTCATGCCAGCAATGTCGAGATGTGATCTGATTGGACGAAACCCCCAGCTGGTTATTGGTTGTAGTCCTGCCCACATTGTGTTAACTCTGGATATGAAACATCTCTACAGCCGTTCACTACATTTTGGGACAGGTACTAAAATCAGATCACACATAGACTGAATAAAAAGGTGGATGTTGCAGCGACACATGAGGTCCTGTGTGTGCAGAACTTCAGTGTCCACATGAGCAGGGGACATTAACCACAGTTAGTAGATTGAGGACTTTAAATGATGAGGAGCAGTTCCAGGAACTCCAGTTTGATCCAACAAAGGCAAACTTGTGTCAAACAAGCGTGAAACCTGAAACATTTTCATCTGCAGTGTGAATGGAACGTGATAAAGATACTTTACACATCTGCTGGCAACGGTATGATCCTCGACCATCCAGAATGAATCAGAGGTCCCGGACTTCCTCTCCTATTCCCCTGTTCCATCGACGACAACTCACCCGGACAAACGTTTGTTGTATGTTATTCTGCATTCCAGAGAATCTCTTTCCATCTGGAGCCAATCTCATGCTGTGTGTGTGTGTGTGTGTGTGTGTGCGTGCGTGCGTGCGTGCGCACGTGTTTCAACAGAGAACGAAAACTCCAGATACCTTTTGCAAACAACCACAGGCATTAGAACGATGACCCGTGTGTGTGGGTGTGTTTGTGTGTGTGAGTGTGAGTGTGAGTGTGTGTGTGAGTGTGTGTGTGAGTGTGTGTGTGAGTGTGAGTGTGGGTGGGTGTGAGTGGGTGGGTGGGTGTATTCTCTTGTTGAAGCCCTCTTGTGTGTTTGTTCTCTGAAGCTTTTGTGACAATCTGGTTTTCATTTCCTGAACAGATACCCCGACCCACCCCCCGTGTGTGCATGCAGACACACACACACTGAAGTCATACTTTGGATTTCCAGCATTCACAATTTCAAACAAAGTCGGAAACGGAGCAGGTGTAATGAGTGGCCATGTCCAGACAAACTATAATTTAATGTTGGATTCAAGTAGCTGCGCTGCGAGATTGAGCTAATTGTGAAGAAAACAATGCTGATGCATGTGTCGCACCGGTCAGGTCACAAATCTATTAACGGTTAATAGTCAGACTTCAGTTTTGTCACACACACACACGCACTAACAGACATAATAACAGGCAGATTGAGTTCTGACTGTGTGTGTGTGTGTGTGTGTGTGTGTGTGTGTGTGTGTGTGTGTGAGATCTCACACTGTTAGGCCCTGTTGCTCTTCTCTCCTGCCTCTGTTCTCTTTTATTTCCTTTCCCTCAGGAAATAGACGTGTCGTTATTTTACTGCTACAAAAGCCGTTTCTATATTGTCCAGACTGAAAATGACTCACGGTGGCTGAAAACGTTCGGTATTACTGCTGCATATTTCTTTATAAATAAATGTTCTTTAGCCTCATACAAACTCTTTAAAGATACAAATCCTCAAAAGAGAGTCAGTTTTCTGTGAAATGCTCATCAATGGTGCCCGCCCTCTCCTGATGAGCACTGAGACCCACAATCCTTTAAAGACAACATAAAAAATGGTATGATTTACCATAAGAAGTAGTAGTAGCAGTAGTATAATGACCAAAAAATTGAATGATCAGCTTCATCCTCTATTTTTAAAACCTGATGTCAATGATTTGATTTACAGTTACATAGTAATGAAATAGACTGTTTGAATGTTGCACATTTTATCAATAAATATCATATCATATCAATATATGTTTTTCCACAGTAGCAGGTTTGTTTTACATATTGTGCAGCATTATCTGTATTATTGTTGTTAATATTGTTCTCCGTCAATCTGTTTGACTTCACTCAATTAATAAACACCTCAGTTAAAAAAGTTCTTGTTTTCAAGTTGGTTTGCTTCTTTCTCACTTCATGTCTACAATTAAAAACACACAGAAAAAATCAGAATCTGTAGCACGCTGTACTGCAAATGAAAAATAATGAATGTGACGGTGCCAAAGGTTCCTGTGCAGACAACATACTACAAGTGTGTGTGTGTGTGTGTCAGTCAACAGAAATATACATCTACCAAACTGCATTACATACTTACAACTGTAATTACTAACGTTTCAGTCCCAGTGAGTCATTTCAGTTCCCAAACATGAAGTAGAATGAGTCCAGGCTGGAAAATACCACAATGATCCCATAAGTCTATTTCAATATAATCGGATTTTACTGTCTTCTGAAGGCCAAATCAGCAAATGGGGTGAGATGGCGAATAAGTGTTAGTCAATAAAACTACACCTCCACACGGCTGCTGATGTGTTGGAGTATGAGAGTTTTCATTCAGCTGTGAAATGGCTGAGTCCTCCTCCAGCGCTAAGAACTGAGAGTAATGATGTAGAATGGAAGAGGTTTATAGAGGCATTAAATCCACCTCTTAGCCCCCCTCTAATTCCCTCTCTGTCTTTCTGACCAAAAATTCTCCCCATCCCATCCTCAATGTCCCTCTTTCTTGTTTTTATGGCGGCATTAGTGTGTCTCTCTTGCTGCCATTACTGCTCGGGTTCAAGCATCTGTAATGGATTTCAGGATGAAATAGGGAAAGCTCAAACTGAAAACTGGACGCAAACGTCGACACAATTAATTCTGTTGTGTGTTTTGGCTCTGGGCAGACAACATTCCCCTCCACTGGACTTGAACCCGTCATACATCATATTTTGCACCAGTATGAGCTCAGATGGTGGACGGGACGGTCGACTCTCACATGTCACCTGTGATGATTATTTATTGTCTGACATCACTGACGTACTAATCTGTCTGTCTCCCTGCAGCTGTCGGCCTACGGCGGGAGCGTGGTGTACTCTGTGTCGTACGCCGTTGACCAACGGGAACAAATCGCCATTAGGGTCACTTCAGAACCCGACCTGATCATAGAGGTGAGACACACACACACTGAATGTAACACACACACACACAGGAGCAAGAGTCAGTGTTTAGTATTAAAGTGGAGCGTGTTTAATGAGCTCCAGTAGATCCATTAGCGAACCACATTGTTTGTGTTTGTCGCCGTGAGTCGGAGCTACAGGAACCATCCAGTTCTTCTTCGACCAGTCATGTGACTGAAATGAGAGACAAAGGCCTCGTTCACACCGACACGTCCCAGATCTGATTTCAGATCTAGACTGAATCCAGACTTTTCATGAAGTCTGAACATCCAGTCCAGATGTGCAGGTGGTTTGAAATGGGATTTAAGTCAGACGTGTCGCTCTGTTCACTCACATCAGATATCGGACAGACATCTGCGTCACTTGCAGTGCGACACAGAACGGCCGACGTGCTCTCATCAGTGGCTGCTCAGCGGACAGGTGGTCTCAGACTCCTGCGTTGTTGTTTCTGTATTGTGCCTGATATTTTATCTCCATTCCTCCACTGCTCCCACTGTTATTAGACTGCCTGTGTTGTTACCATAGCAACCCAAACAGAGTCGTCCTTACAGATGTGTTACAGATGCACACTGATGTGTAGCCGCAACAAATCCCAAGTGATCACAGGCAGATGACAATGTGGACAGAGGAGCTTCAGGATCTGATCTGAGTGACAAACTGGAGTCATATGCACTGTTAATGAGGCCTAAATGTCACGACACTGAACGTCGCGTGTGTGTTTGACGTCCTGCAAGCTGGACAGATTGATAGATAGACAGAGAGAGAGAAAGAGAGACCTGAATGACTTCATGTTTGTCTCCAAGCCAGCAGAGAATCTGTGATTGACAGTTTGGCCTCAGTCTCCAAATGTACTTGCAGTTTCTGGAGAGCTGCACAAGGCTTTTTCCTCAACTAGTTTAGGCAGCACGCAGTTTAACGCCACCCTGTAATTTGTGGAGGTAGGAAAGACAAGTGCTGCCGACACATCCTCTTATTCTGGACACTGATTTGATTCATGACAAAAACAAAACCGTGGCGCAGGACTTCACTATGCTCTGAACCGAGTGGTACAGTGACGATTTCTTCTTCATGAGCTGTTGCATCCAGAGTATGAATCTGATGAAATGTGGTTAAAATATTGTACTCTTCATGTTAGGTAACTAAAAAACACACGTTGATTGTTTTATCTTATTTCTATATTTGACGCACTGGCCCTTTAATGGCTGAACAGCTACGATCAGATATGAAGAGATTCTTTTCATCTAATCAGCCTCGTTAGCATTAAACTGGTCACAAAGTTTGTGTCCTGCTGCAGAAGCATGCGTGGAATAAGAAGGAGATGACGAGGGATGTACAGAATTCTGTCTGGAATTGGAAGAAGAAAAGGAAGAGGGAGGGAGGGATGGATGGATGGAAGTGGACGTATTTAAAGACATGTCGGTGGGATGGACGAGCGGGAGGAGCTGTGACGAGTCGAGGAGATGCGGTGGACAAGTGTCGGTCTTGTTGTCAACAGAAAGCTGCTGTGAATGAAGACAGTAATGAGCCTCCTACTCGCTGTCACACAGCGTCCTCCTCCCTCCGCAGCCTCTGTGTGTGTGTGTGTGTGTGTGTGTGTGTGTTTGTTGTCGTGTTGTGTGAAGCAGCAGGAAGAAGAATGTGTCTTTGCGGTAACTATCTGAGGTATGAAGAGACAATAATCTCTCTTTGTTTGACTGGAGGCTTCGATTAACTCACGTCTTTGTCTCCGTCCCACCCACTTTTCTCAGCCGCCATCAGCTGGGTTTTTTTTTCTGTTTGTTTTTTTAACATGAACGATACAATATTTTTTTTAATAAAATGAATAACGTTACATCCGGAGATGTTTTCCACAATCAGGTTTTGTCAAACATTCACACTTGGAGTCCTTCTGCTTGTGTTCAAACTGGCTGAATTCATTTTCATTTTCAATCACATGAATGTGCTTTGTGCTTCTGGGGCCACAAACAAACACACTCGGCTCAGTGAAGTGTGCATTTGTGTGACGTCATCAAAGATTCACAGGCTCGTGTTTGCTACCAACTAAGAGAATAAATATCCTTTTAAAAACAACAACGACAAGCTTTGTCCAGAACTGATTTCACTCAGGATGTGACTGCTACAGACGCAGATACACCAACCTTTCTATTTAACGACAGGATTATTTATTTGTCAGCCTGTGACACTGAGGCGATTCGTAAATATCTGCAGATTCCATCTCCTCTCTCACAATTAGTTTTTGTCTAATGGATTATTGGTCTGGCCCGACTCCCCCGCTCGCCTTCCCTCTCCATCAGGAGTTGTCAGTCTGCATTAGCGACTACACGCCATTGATCCGTCCTCAACAAGACACGGTCAGATACCAGCGCCGGGCCCGATTCACTTTCCATTCAGTCTCCTCAGAACGTCAATAGCTACTGCAGCTCATTATCTAATGACACATCTTTCACTCGTTTGTGGATCTGATTGTTCCCAAATCAAAGAGACACACGTTGAGTCTTTGTACAGTGGAAGTGTCCAACAGCAGATCATATTCTGATCATTTTGTCCGGCAGGGTGGCGGGATCAAGATTATCGATGGGAGGTTTGGCCGGCCGGTGTATCCGTCCTCGCCGAGCACCAATCACGTCGTTCTGCTTCCAGAAAACTTCCTGGTTTCAGAGACAGCGCAGCCAATCAGCCGCAGGGATTTCATGTCTGTGTTAGCAAACGTGACCAGAGTGATGGTCCGAGCCTCTTACAGCACTGAACCCAGTGCTGTGTACAGGTACACACACACACACACACACACATTTGCTTCATATACACTGTATATATAGTTGAAGTATCTAGTGTGTGTGCCTGTGTTGGTGTGTGTGTATCTGTGTGTTTGTGTATGTGTGTGTGTGTGTGTGTAGACTCCACTTATTCTCAATGCAGGTAGCAGGTCCATCTGCAGAAGGACAGATGACAGCATCAGCTGTAGAGGTGTGTTCTTGTCCTCCTGGATATGCTGGAACTTCCTGTGAGGTAAAACACACACACACACACACACACACACATGCATGCACAATGCACTCGCACACACCAAACAAATGAAAATAACCACAACATGTTTCTCTCTGAACGTGTCTTCCAGACGTGCATTCCTGGTTTTCGAAGAGTTAATGGGAACTTGTATAATGGTGTGTGTGAAGTTTGCCGTTGCCATGGACACGCCACCGAATGCCACGAGGTCACCGGACACTGCCTGGTAAGATAAGTGAGAAGTGTTTGGCTAATTCTTGTTCTTTTTCAGACAGAAAAGACAACACGAAAACAGTCATGAAATGTTTGCAACTGATTATTGCCGGATTGTTCTTCCACAACCTCGGAGAGTAATTTGAAAATCCCGTCATCACGTCGCCGGCCAGTCAATCATCACTGAGATGTGATGGTGTGTCTGTTGTATGTAAATCAGACGTTATTTACGTCAGCCTGCATGAACAACATCGATTTACAAATGAATAATTGACAGAGGTTGTCGATTGGTCACGTGTGGATCGATGAAGAGGTCAGAGGTCAACCTATAAACTGCAGGGGAACCTATTAATGTGTCTGTGATGTCACTGAGGGTTTTTAAGTAAAGAGATGGATTGGTTGTGTCAGTGGATGAATATGGGGTCCAACCTATGAAGAATGATGTTTTATATTCTTCCCTCCCTACATCTGTTTTTTGTTTTTTTTACACAGAATCAAAAGTTTAAAAAAAATATATTTTCATATTATTTTAATTATTAATTCTATTTTGTATGTATTTTAATTGTTGTCAATTATTTAATGTGAATGTATTAGCTTTTTCAATAATTAAATTTGTTACTTTTTCTTGTCTTTTCT
>CAAKHB010004175.1:0-11180 GCA_901007665.1 Aeoliscus strigatus
TGTCTTTAGATCTTATGTAGGCGTGTCTTTAGAGCTTATGTGGGCGTGTCTCTGGATCTTATGGGGGCGTGTCTTTAGATCTAATAAGGATGTGTCTTTGGAGGGATCCTACTGTGGGCGTGTCTTTGGGAGTCTAATGTGAGCATGTCTCTGGATCTTATGTGGGCGTGTCTTTAGATCTAATGAGGACGTGTCTTTGGAGGGATCCTACTGTGGGTGTGTCTTTGGGAGTCTAATGTGGGCGTGTCTTTAGATCTTATGTGGGCGTGTCTTTGGATCTTATGTGGGCGTGTCTTTGGATCTTATGTGGGCGTGTCTCCAGATCTTATGTGGGCGTATCTTTAGATCTTATGAGTATGTGTTTTTGGAGGGATCCTACTGTGGGCGTGTCTTTGGGAGACTAATGTGGGCGTGTCTTTAGATATTATGTCAGTATGTCTCTAGGTCTTATGTGGGCGTGTCTCTGGAGCTTATGCGGGCGTGTCTTCAGATCTTATGTGGGCGTGTCTCTAGATCTTATGTAGGCGTGTCTTTAGAGCTTATGTGGGCGTGTCTCTTGATCTTATGTGGGCGTGTCTTTAGATCTAATAAGGATGTGTCTTTGGAGGGATCCTACTGTGGGCGTGTCTTTGGGAGACTAATGTGGGCGTGTCTTTAGATATTATGTCGGTATGTCTCTGGATCTTATGTGGGCGTGTCTCTGGATCAGGATCATGGGTTGTGTGGGCGTGTCTTTAGGGGATCCTACTGCAGGCGTGTCTTTGGGGGGGTCTAATGTGGGTGTGTCTCTGGATCTTATGTGGGCGTGTCCTTGGATCCTACTCTGGGTGTGTCTCTGGATCTTATGTGGGCGTGTCCTCGGATCCTACTCTGGGCGTGTCTCTGGATCTTATGTGGGCGTGTCTTTGAGGTCTAATGTGGAAGTGTCTCTGGATCTGTGGTCTCGTTTGTTGACTTCCTCTTCTCTCTGTCTCAGCTGGACAACGTGGACGAGCAGGCGGCTCAGATCCGCCGGGAGCTGGACGGACGCTTGCAGCTGTCCGAGAAGATCGCCAGGGTGAGAAACAGGAAGTGTCCGTCAGCCGTCTGCTGAAACGCTCTGCCGATGGTTTCAACACGTGAACATCATTCCCGCAGGAGAGAAAATACCCCAAGTTTGTCTCCCCGGACATGGATGTCCTGTACGTAGAGGAGCTGCGCTCGTCCATCAACCTGCTGATGGCCAATCTGGAGAGTCTTCCTGTCTCCAAAGGAGGTCCGGACTTCAAGCAGAAGCTCAAACGCTCGACCATGAACAACTCCTTCCTGGACCTTGGAGACGACGGAGACGTCCTGTCCAAGTCTGATGTGGTGCTGTCCTTCACGCTGGAGGTCTGCAACGCTGCATCTTCTCCACCTTCATGTCGCGTGACCAGCAGAAGTAAAAAGTCCCGTGACTTTGTGCTCTCAGGTGGTGATCATGGAGGTTCAGGGGCTGAAGTCGGTCGCTCCCAACCGGATCGTGTACTGCACCATGGAGGTGGAGGGCGGGGAGAAGCTGCAGACCGACCAGGCCGAGGCCTCCAGACCGCAGTGAGTGTGAACCCACTTCCTGCTTCCTGTTTCTGGACACACCTGCAGTCATGTGATGCCCAACCTCTGAAATGACACGCTCCAAATTTGTAGAAACGTTGGGTCCATGAGCTGGTGCTGTTGGGGTTCTGTTCAGTTCTGTCAGGTTCTGTGGGGTTCTGTTTGTTAAAGTCAGGGTTCTGTCTGGTTCTGTTGGGGTTCTGTTCAGTTCTGTCAGGTTCTGTGGGGTTCTGTTTGTTAAAGTCAGGGTTCTGTCTGGTTCTGTTGGGGTTCCTTGGGGTTCTGTTGGTTCTGTTGGGGTCCTGTTTGTTGACTGTGGGGTTGTTTGTTAAAGTCAGGGTTCGGTCTGGTTCCGTTGGGGTTCTGTTAGTTGACTTTGGGGTTCTGTTTGTTGACTGTGGGGTTCTGTTTGTTAAAGTCAGGGTTCGGTCTGGTTCCGTTGGGGTTCTGTTAGCTGACTTTGGGGTTCTGTTTGTCCGTCCGATGAGCTGCGGGTGAGTCCAGTGGGTTGTGGTTCATGTTGCTCTCCACCCCGTGGTCCTTCATCTCACCCCCTGTCACCGCCCTGGGGGAGTGATATTCCACAGCCTCTGATGGCCGCAGCTCCTCGCCAGCAGCAATTATCCATTATTCTGGAATGTCAAGTGTCACCGAGTCGCTCCAGGCAGCGTTTGTGACAAACCGCCATCACGCCTCACAATTATCCGCTCATCAAATCACCGCGGTGACGGGGCTCTGTCAAGCGGCGGAGACACGTCACGGGGACTGGAAACTTTGACATTAGAGACTCAACCAGACAGGGCGCCGGGGTTCAGACTCCCCCAGGAGAACAAGTGAAGGCAAAGAAAAAACCAAAAAGATTTTTTGCGAGCGAACACATACACCAATTTCACAGAAAAAAAGAATACAGACACACTGTAAACATTTCAGAAACAGACATTCACAACGTTTTCAGGTGTTTTGGAAACAAACACCAGCAAAAAACAAATCTCCTCGGTGGAGGTAAAGATCAGACCTTTGTCCGAGGTGCAGAGGAGCTCATCAGTTCATTACTTAGTTCCCACTGGATATATTTATTTACACACACAAACACACGGACATCTTCCTGCGTATGTTGCCATGGGAACCAGGGCCACCTGAATGTGGCTTGGTTCACTGGGGTCACTGTCATCTCAGCTCCGTGGACACACTCGTACCGTCTCGTGATGGTGTGTGTGTGTGTGTGTGTGTGGGGGGGGCTGGCTGTCCAGCCGTCATGATCCAACCATCAGGTGGTTTCAAACTTGTCAGTCAGACAAGGGTTGGCGGACGTGGAGCAGTCTTTGACTTTGACCCCATCACAGGCTGAAAGGAAGCACTCCGTTGATGTTCCGCTGCTTCCTTGACCCCGTCACAGTGGGTGTTTGTGTCCTTCAGGTGGGGGACGCAGGGGGACTTCACCACCACACACCCACTGCCTTCAGTCAAAGTGAAGCTGTTCACAGAGAGCACCGGGGTCCTGGCCCTGGAGGACAAGGAGCTGGGCAGAGTGAGTCCACACACACACACACACACACACACACCACTTATCTGCCAAGCATAAATTCTGTGTGTGTGTGTGTGTCAGGTGCTTCTGAACCCGACCACCAACGGTCCGAAGCAGACCGAGTTCCACCGGATGGTCGTCCCCAAAAACAGCCAGGACACAGAGCTGAAGATCAAACTGGCCGTTCGGATGGACAAACCCCCCAACATGAAGCACAGCGGGTGAGTGAGAGTGTGACGACTCATTACTTTGTGCAGACTCACAGCGCCACCTCCTGGTTAAAAGAGGCAGATGGTGATGGTCGGACACAGTCAGTTTCCCTGGGGTTCTTATGACCAAATTAAACACACACGTTGATAAGAGATGACTGGTTCATGATCAGACTTCTTAACTCGAGCTGTGTTTTACTTTTTATCAGTGTCACAGCAGAAAATGAATTCACATAAGACTGTACAGGCCGGTCATCTGTGTGTGTGTGTGTGGGGGGCATGACCTAGATAAAATCAGTAAAATAATCAGGAAGTAAATCCTGATAGAGTATAAATGTTTTGTTGGTTGGTTTGTGTAGTAAAACAACAACAACAACAAACAAACAAACATCATTTTGTCTGTTGGATAAACTGTGCGTGGATGCAGTTCTCATTTTCAGCCAGACAGGGGCAGCACAATGTCATTATTCTCTTTCACTAACTTCATCAGGTCAGCGTAGCCAACTTAGTGATTTTGTCGCTATATTTAGTGGCTAGGAGTTCTACGAGAGCTTTCTGGTGGTGAGGATTGCTCCACAGTTCCCTTCTGTCCTCGACGAGCAGCCGAGCAGTCAGTGGGTGCTGTGTGAGCCCCTCCCACCCCAAAGCACTCACAGACGGTCATTCTCACAGCAGCAGCCCCCAGTGCAGTCAGATCAGAGGAGGAGATCGTCACTCCTCCGCATCCATACGTCAGGTGAATCAAACATGCGTTAAGCTGCCACTGATCCTGCTCTGGCTTACAAAGAGGCATGTAAATGTAATGTGTATTTGTACAGTACACTCACGTTAGAAAGTTTACTCAGACTCAGATTTAATAAAAAACACCGGTAGTGAGTGAGGTGTTCTTGTGACGAACAGGTTGAATGTAAAGAACGCTCATTTCTAGCTCTAAATATATTTAGGCTGTTTGTACTAGTGCTGTCATTTTAACACGTTAATTCGATTCATTAATTACACTGCAATTTAATACGTTAAAAAATTTAACGCAATTAATTCAACGTAGTATCAACGGTGGCGAGCCAATGCTTGCGCATCTGAATTTTGGCCCATTGAAGGACCCGTAGTCTTCTTGGCCGTGCTACGTCACCTGCGCCGGCAAATTGACAAGGCAGTGGTCAACAATAACAGACATGGACGAGACTCAGGAGGAGGAGGACAGTGTGTCTTCAGTCGGGACACTGAACGGCAAGTGGATTTACCAAAAGATCAGAGACGCTGTGATTTGTAGTTTTTGCAAAAAGGGGTTGTCTTACCACCGGAGCAACTCCAGCCTGACGTACCATTGAAATGCGAAACATGTTCTGGCAAGTTCCTCCGTTGCGAGTGCTGCTAACGGGCGCTCGCTCCGCCAACACAACAGAAAAATGCAAATGTTCAGACTCTGACTCTGACAAAGAGGAGCAGGGGCCTCTAGCCCGCTGCAAAGCTGAGCCGTGCTTTAGAATGCATGAGTGTCCACTGGAGTGGGGGGCAGCTCCCGCAGGAGCCTATGGACAACTGCTACTCCTGCAGCGTCAGTGCCATGCGAGAGACTCTTTTCACTCGCAGGTGACATCATACAAAAGAAGAGGGCAGCCCAACACTCAGACAATGTAAACCAGCTTGTCTGTCTGAGCAGCTGGCTGAAGAAGACATACTGTTGTCTGTTGTTAGATCCTGTGGGTGTCTGATTTCAGAGGTTGATTCTTAAACCACAGATCCCCTTTTGGGGTTGAGGTGTTGGTTTAGGTGTTGTGCCCCAGATACTGTAGCCTCTGATTTTTGTTAACCTCTGGTAAACTATGTCATGTTCTCCTGACTTACCTGCTGTGTCAGCAGCAGTGAAAGGCCTAAAGAAATGCCTGTTGGCGTCTTGTTCTTCATTTTGCCTCATTTAGAGGCGTGTTATACTTCTATTATTCATTTTTGAATTACTATATTGAGCTTAAGTGCCTATTTGAGACAGCCTGATTTTATTTCAGAATTGTATTTATTTCACTGTATTGCTGTATTTGTATTACATTTTTGAATAATGCACCTGGTCTAACTGGTTTGCGGATGTTCTTGACCTTTACTTTGAGATTTCATTTATGAAGCACAGTTCACCAATAAAAACTTGGACTTCAAATCTTCTCTTCTTACTGTATTCAATTGATTAGTCATGCACTACAATGTTTTAATATCCTAGAATTCAAATTCTTTATCAGGAGACCTTCAGCAGATGTGACATTAAAATGTGATTAATTCGGTTAATTAATGACAAAATCCTGTAATTAATTTGATTAATTTTTTTTATCGACTGACAGCACTAGTTTTTGCACACTTTTTGTTTCTCAAACAACATGAGAACATCAGTTCATAGTTAGCAGGCAACTTTTCAACAGTTACCAACAGTTAATAGATAGTTAGCAGTGTTAACTAACAGTCAGACTTTATTGATCTCAAATGTCGGTAAGTCGGTTAAGGAAACATACAATCGTCACATCAATCCAGTCAATCAAAAATCAAATCCCATGGATCTGGAAACACTTCACTTGATTCCACTTGGTCCAGACGTCGTATAGAATCCGACCAGCGTCGTCATAAACACAGAGCAGATGTTTGTTTGTTTGTTCTCTGGTTCATGTGAAACCTGCTGGTGGCGTTTCCAGCAGCGTCCAGCAGGGGTCAGTGTCATTCAGCAGCTGATTTCTTCAGACCGTCAGGGAATTTAACGTCATAAATCGTCATAAAGAACAAACACATTCCTATTCCACATTTGTTTCAACAAACAACGTTTTCATCCAGTTCCAGGAAGCAGCTGGTTTCATTGGACATGTGCGGAGTTGTAAGTTTAACTAACATATAAAAAAAAGGAAAATATAAAATGATTGATTGAAACAAACTGAAATTACAAATCGTCTTTAAACAAAATTACTTAATTTCTGAAGTCGATAAACTCATTTCATATTTCACATCAGATTTTTTGGATTGATCATGTTAAGTCAAAGTTGAATCAAAGAATCAATAACATATTACAACGTTTATTTCAACGTCAAAAGAATGACCTGCGGAAGTATTGAAGAAAAGTCTTTAATAACTGTGAAGAAATAAAAATCAGCTGTGAGATCAGTTCACTCAGAACACGACATGATCGACCCCTGGTCCGATGGTCCGACGTCTCCAGGGCTTCCACACGCGGCCCGCTGTGTGTCAAAGGGTTTTTACTAGTGGTTGGAGAGGGAGGACGTGGAGATGTGCAGTGTCCCACATTGTCCGTGCAGCCTGACTGGAGGCCTTTTCTTTGGGGGGGGCTGAAAAAAACATCCATTGAGTTTCCTGTCCTGCACTTGGCAGTGTCCCACGCTTCAGTAGCTCCGAGAACTTCAGCAGCTTCAGGAGGCCCCAGGAGGCCTCACGAGCTGCGGGAGCTTCAGGAGCTCACGCGGCGTCAGCAGGCCCCAGGAGCTCCAGGGCCTTGAGGAGGCCCCAGGAGGCAGCCATTGGTCAGGAGGCCACATTCCTCCATTTTGCGTTCTGATGCTCTCAATCAGTGTGTGTGATGAAGAGAGTGTGAGAATGTGACAAAATCCATCTGTGAATAAAATGTAGTCACGTTTATTTCACGCCAGACTTTCTTCTGCGTCTGAATCAGACACATTAAACATTTTTACTTTGTACGTTGATTTTGTTACATTGTTATAAAAGAGAAGAGATGATGTCGGTTCATGGAATGTAGATTTATTTCTGGTGTCAGAAATAAATGGTGTCAGCGTGTGAGACGAGCGTTGAATTATCGATGTGCTAGCAGCGAGCGCCCATTAAAGTCATTAGAGGTCAATTAACGTCACGTCCTGATATTCTGATTAATGCAAAGAGACAGAAGGAACCCAGGGGAACATTCTGTGGAGAAAAGTCTAAAACGGACACTTACCGTCGACCCGCTGATTTAATTGGTTAATTGGCTGCTCGTTAACACTCTTGACAGATGTGTTTAGTCATTTAAGGAGCAAACATGCTCGGGCATAACTCTGGTGGAGCGGACTCCTCAGGGGTCACAAAAGCAGCACGCGTCAGTGTGCTCCGCTAGGGAAGCTCAGAGGACACACTGGAGTCTGGGAGCACCTTGAGGAGAAACATCTTCCACACAGGTTGAGCTGGATCTGTTTGTCCAGTTCTTGGGCTCCTCTTGTCTGAACATTAAGGGACACCTGATGGTCTGGAGGTCAGAGGTCACATGAGAAACAAAGTAAAGGGAAAGACTTTTTGTTGTTGTTGCTGAAGGTAGAACATGTTACAACAGCTTTAGATGGATGATGGATGGATGGAGAAGGAGAAAACAAACGTCCATCTGTTCCTGGAAGTTGACAACAGCCATGTTGCTGCCATTACAGTAATCCCAGAAGCTGGCGAGTCATTACCGTAATGACAGCAACAGGGCTGTGAGGTGCAGCCTCTCAACTTTCAAGAACCAGTGGACGTTTTCTCCTTCTAGATCCTTCTTCACACCAGGCAGAGGAATCGACTGACACTTGTCAACGTTCTGATGGTGCAAATAGTCACGTAATTAAGGTACTCCACAGTATGCTAGTGCCACCGTATCGGTTGGTGTTAAGATCTGCTGTTGCTGGAGACACTCAGGTCCATGATGACGTGGCTGATGTTTGTGTTCCAGGTATTTGTACGCGCTGGGACAGCGGGTCTGGAAACGCTGGAAAAGAAGATACTTTGTTCTTGTTCAGGTGAAATCAAATCAGACTGGAGATTAGAAAAACAGGTAAATGAGGGGCCTGCTCTAAAAATGAAAACGTGTGTGTGTGTGTGTGTTTGTGTCCTACAGGTGAGTCAGTACACCTTTGCCATGTGCAGCTACAGAGACAAGAAGGCGGAGCCTCAGGAGCTGATGCAGCTGGAGGGCTACACGGTGGACTACTGCAACCCTCAGCCAGGTACCAGCATGACCTTTGACCTGCACCCACACGTGCCGGCTAATGTTGACCCTCATCTGTATCGCTGGCTCTCAGGTCTGCAGGGAGGACGGGTGTTTTTTAACGCGGTGAAGGAGGGCGACCTGGTGATGTTTGCCTGCGATGATGAGCAGGACCGCCTCCTTTGGGTCCAGGCGATATACAGAGCCACCGGGCAGTCGTACAAACCAACCCCCCCACCGCAGAGCAAGACCACCAACTGCCAACCAGGAAACCAGAAACCGGCGTCCCCCATCAGTAGGTTCTGATCCTCCCGTCCCACGTGTCAAACAAAAACACAGGAGCATGTGACAGTACAACAGCAGCTGAAGTTAGTTCACAGTATGAGCAGCTAACGTTGGCAGTTTACGATGGCAGCTGATGACGTTAGCAGCTTGCATGAGCAGTTTCTTATGGCAACTCACGATAGCAGCCATTGTTCATTATTTCCTTCTGCAAAATCAGAAAATCTGATTTGGATTATGATGGCGACTAAGGATGTTAGCAGCTACGGTAGTTGCTGTTGTTGCAACTAGCTGGCTGCAGTTCAAGCTTTTTTTTTAGCTAACGTGTATTATTACTCAGGTGAAACTGGTTTGGAAATTGGTGTTTTCAATCATTGCACATCACAGGTACATCACATTTTACACAATGTATCTGCAGCTTGTTTGTGTCGCTTAGCAGCTGTCAACGTGGCTGCTGTGACGTCACATGTGTCCTGTCTGAGTGACCAACGTCAAACAGCAGTGGTTGAGTCTTGAGTCCGTGTCCACACGGACCAGAACCAGTCTTCCTCTGCCTCGTATCAAGAATGTTTGATCCCAATGGATCCGCTGGAAATGACTGGACAGGATGTAGTTCATCCTCCAGACCTGTAGGTGGAGCTGAAATTCACCAAAAAATGAGAAGAGACCATGGTGAGGAACTTCCTGTCTGCCTAGCAGATAGAACTGTGCAAGGTGAGATTTTTGATGGAGAAAACGATGGTGGTCTTGTTGTAGTTACTATGGTAACAAGATCTGTTCACTGTCAGTTGCTGTCACTTGAAGTAAACAAAGAAAAACACTGAGAACCGGGAAAACGGTGAGATTCAGCATGGAGCTACGAGAAACACTCTGGACTTTAAACCAACAGAGTCACAATCTGCTGCAGCACAATGGACATGTCAGGGGGATGGGGTCGGAGGTCGCAGGGATTCACCGACCGGACATGGAGACGAGGGCGGAGACTTAGAATGTTTCATCCTGAGACCAGGTTTGAAGTCTGTTTGGATCCATGTGGACGACGGACGGGACCACGGAGAGCGTGTGTCTCTGTGTGGGCGGGGCCTCCGCCCGCCGTCTGCCATGAGAGGTGCACACCCCCTGCTCCCACCCGTCATCTCCAACTCATCATCTGCCTGCAGCTTGCGTCTGCCTCCTCCCGTCGGGGCGTTGTGACATGAGGGGCGTCCCACCGACTTCTGATTACTGGAGTGTTTATGTGATTTAGCGTGGTGCGGTCCGCTCGCGCCGCCGCTCGTTAGCGTCTAATGGAACAGACTGAAGCGTTAATGGTGAGAGGTGCTGACACCCCGTTTGCAGGAAATAGAAGGTGTCCCTGAAATAGCTTTTAACTTGGTGCTAAGTGCTGCTGGTGTGTGTCTCACTTTAATAACACTGACTCTGAACCGTCCTCATCTCGGCTCGCTCTGCAGGCGTGTTTGGAAAAAAAAAGAGCTCGGAGGTTAAATAACACTAACGACTGCGTGCGTACACACTCCCGGCGCCGCTGGAAGAGGAGTAATTTAACACTAATGAAATCATGCTTCTGGAGCTTTGACTTCATGGAATCGCAGCGTTTTCAAACACAAGCCAGCCATTCTTCCTCGCCGCTTGAAGGTTAATAAAGTGGGCGAGCAGGTGAGACAATGACAGCTGAGACACAACATGTCTCCTTTGTTTGTCTTCAGACTGTTTCCAGCGTCGTTTCTGTGGAAACGCCGGGCGGCAGCAGGTTGTATCGACCGCCGTCCACAACAAATAATGAAGGTGTTTACACGTGGAAGTCGTGTCAGTGTCACACGCACCGAGCTGCTGAGGGGGTCGTTTCTAGGGCGCTGTCAGAGGAGCACCGTTAAAAACAGGGAGAGAAGTTCAGACAGACGGGGTGGTCAGTCAGTCACAGAGGGTGTCTCCTCATTCAACAGAGTTCTGACGCGACGGACGATACAAAGCCCCGAAATATGTCTGTACGTTAGCGCCCTCTGCAGGCAGCTGTTTACCCGTGGTTCTTCACGTGACTGTTGGTTCTTCAGGTGTCTGTTGTTCTTCAGGTGTCTGTTGTTCTTCAGGTGTCTGTTGTTCTTCAGGTGTCTGTTGGTTCTTCAGGTGTCTGTTGGTTCTTCAGGTGTCTGTTGGTTCTTCAGGTGTCTGTTGGTTCTTCAGGTGTCTGTTGGTTCTTCAGGTGTCTGTTGTTCTTCAGGTGTCTGTTGGTTCTTCAGGTGTCTGTTGTTCTTCAGGTGTCTGTTGGTTCTTCAGGTGTCTGTTGGTTCTTCAGGTGTCTGTTGGTTCTTCAGGTGTCTGTTGTTCTTCAGGTGTCTGTTGGTTCTTCAGGTGTCTGTTTGTTCTTCAGGTGTCTGTTGGTTCTTCAGGTGTCTGTTGGTTCTTCAGGTGTCTGTTGTTCTTCAGGTGTCTGTTGTTCTTCAGGTGTCTGTTGTTCTTCAGGTGTCTGTTGGTTCTTCAGGTATCTGTTGGTTCTTCAGGTGTCTGTTGTTCTTCAGGTGTCTGTTGTTCTTCAGGTGTCTGTTGGTTCTTCAGGTGTCTGTTGTTCTTCAGGTGTCTGTGGCTCTTCAGGTGTCTGTTGCTCTTCAGGTGTCTGCGGATCTTCAGGTGTCTGTTCTTCAGCTGTCTGTGGTTCTTCAGCTGT
>CAAKHB010004178.1:15627-28389 GCA_901007665.1 Aeoliscus strigatus
GGAGGGGGGGGGGGGGGGGGGGGGGGGGGGGGGGGGGGCAGAGGGGAAGGAACAAGCTGTCCTTTCTCGATTGGCCGAACGCACTCTCACTGTCCACATGTTCATTACGAAGAAAAGGTCTGGTCTGAATGACGACGACGGCAATCACAATGAGCCGTCAGCGACGTTTTCAAAGCTTCGTCTTCTGAAAAATCCACCAGCTGCAGCGTTCACACGAGGCCTCAGATCTGCAGAGAGGAACTATTTACAGTCGGGGAGGGGGCAGACTTCAGGGATTGAAGTAAGAAGAACACTGGGCGTCACGCGGTCCTTCCCTCCCACGTTTCTTAAACCAGGTTCAACGTTCACCTCATCGTCAACTCCGCTCCAGATTGGCGCGGCGGAGTTCTCTGGGTGGTGCAGGACTTTGCAGCGGAAGATCAATTCTGCTCGAGTCTCTCGTGCCGTGAGACCAGACTGCAAAGGCGCCGGAGTGTGAGAAATGTACTAAATCAAGACGGTGTTATTACGATGGTTCAACGTTCGCTGTTATTCAGTCGGAGCACTTTGATCGTCTGCCTCGTAACTCCGGACACATCCTGGTGGGAGCAAACTGGATCAGACTAGAATCCCCTCGTTAGGTATCCAACCTGTCATGTGTCGAGTCAGTGGGCGGACTTAACACGATGACGACAGAGCTCCGTGTGTCGTCGTATGTCGGTCTCTGCTCCACGTAAATAAAGAAGATGGCTACTGATGGAGGACAGCAGACTTTAAGTCGTCTTTGGAGGTAAGACCACAACACACCATACGGAGAACACTTGTCCAACTGAAAGATGTCCGTTTGCCCCGCCCCCTCAGAATGAGCCCTACCAATAGTCAGGGCCCAGACCCAACATCTGGATGGAACATCAACGGGTTCTTTCAACCTATCTTCCAGCGGTGGGGCATAGGGCAGTGAGACAGGCTGATAACGATATGTCTCAACTGTAAAAAGAACACAATCAGAATAAACCTGAAACACTTAGCAGACCTTTATTGTTGAACTTGGACACTGACCTGAACGTTTACACCTTTTTCTTTGATAAGACTTTTCTGAATGAAGATTTCAATTAATGTCATAAAAAATAACATGAAACAAAGAGTGACTGAAAAGTTATCACCTTGCCTGGCGAATTTGATCGGTCTAATACCAACTCTGGTATTTCTCTCCATTTATCATCGACTGAAACACTTTGTGTGATAAGTTTATCTCACATGCGCTTATCGCGATATCGATAAGAAGCTGATTTATCGTTCGGCGCTCTCTATCCAGCAGCATGGAAGCATCCAGAGCGGTGGCGAGGAGGAGGGAGACGTACTTAGGGGTGTGCAGAGGGGGGGTCGCCCTCGGTGTCAGGGCAGCGTTTAGGCTGCTTCGGTAAACTGCATCAGTGCGTTTCATCCCCCTGTCGCCTCATGGAAATCCGGCTCTTAACAAACACATCTCCATCCCTCTACTTTGTCTCCACCCCTCCACCCCCCCCCCCCCAAACACACACACCACCACCACCAACAACACCCACCACCAAACTCCCCCTGTGTGTTACCTGAGACAAGCAATTTACCTTTTTTTGTTGTTTGCCCGACCTAGAGAAAACAATTTCGAAGGGGTCTTCCTGGGCTCTTAACAGCTCTTCGTTTGAACAGGTAAAGGCGCCCGGCGTGCCACAATGGCTTTTTTCTCAGAGAAGATGAATTGGCGAGCTGTCAGCCGCAGACAGGCCGAGCAGCAGTGTTTCTGTAATGGGACACTGGAAGTGTCTTTGATTAATGGAAGAGCCATACTGAGCTGTTAGGGAACCCGCCGCGGCCCAGCGAGAGCGATTGAGCGGCGGATACATGCCGACAGATGTGCGAGCGAGAGTGGACCTCGATGCCAGAAAAGGAAGACGTGAGGGAGGAGGAGAGGATGGAAAACAGTAGTCGGCTTGACTTTAAGCCATTCTTAACCTGAAGCCTATTTTCCTATCATCTCCTATAATTAACAATGGTTCAAACTTGAATCCCGTCGGTCGCTTCGACACAGAGCGACTCGCATCTTCCACTGTTTTGCTGCAGTTTCAGCTCTTTTGACGCTTCCAAAACGAATGAACACCGTCAGAAACACAGAGAGAGAAACAGAACCCTACCGGAGCCCGACTGTGTGTTAGAGAAAGGAACATGTTGGCGGCTCACAGAACAAAATGACCGTTGTTTCAGAGGTGTGTACCAGTGGTTTGTAGTTTAACCCTTTATGGATTCATTCATGCCAGCATACTTTGGAGTACCGTAATGACTCGTCAGAAAGACGTCCAACGGTTCATGAAAGCTGAGTCGCACCTCACATCCAAGTTCCTGTCATCACACAATTGACACACCGGCTTCTGGCAACAGATCAAATGAGATGATGGTCGTAACAGAAACATGGCTGTTCTCAGCCTTCATGTTCTCCTTCTTCACACCAGGTAGGGGAACCAAGAACCAACTTCTCTGCTTTCAGGAACCGTTCAACACAAGTAGTCGCGTAATTATTGTGCTCAAAAGTACGCTAGCCTAAATGTAGCGCCACGGATAAAGGGTTAATGAGATGTGCAACATCACTATATTCTTTTGTGACTGGCACATTTTCACAGTTTTGCCAAGTCTTCTCCACGTGCCCCCACTCTCGGGCCCAAAGAACACCAATTCCACCCCCAACCCCCGATACGTTGGAATAAAAGCTGGTTATATCTGGCAAAGAGCAGCTCACACGTACTCCGATCACTCGGCCGTCATCTATTTTGGTCCAGCAAAGTCCTGCAGAGGCCCAAAGCTGCAGACACCAGCCCGACGCCAACTTCTGCTGTCGCAGCCAAAGTGGCGATAAGGATTCTCGAGCAGCGTCAGGGGACACGAACCACCATCACCCGCTCTGATCACAGAGGAGCAGCCGAGGGCGACATGTTGGCTTTCTTCTCCTCTCAGAAACACAACTCGCCTCAGTTGTTTGTTCAAGGATCCTTCTGGTACTTTTGGCCCGAACTCGATTGGAATCAGTCAGATGCTACAGAAGAAGTCAAGACGTGTTTGAATTAAAGTTGCTTCAGAAGAGAACTGTCAACATCAGTCCTACAGAGACAGACGACGGAGGGAGTGAAGTCGCTCATAAGATTCACAGGAGCGAAAGAAAAAACACACACACACACAATTGTGTGAGAGCTGCCGTCAGGGACAAAACAGCCATGTCACAGATTGTTCCCCCAAAGACTGAAACATAAATACCACAGGCGAAACATGTTCACGCCGTCTTCAGGGACATTAGGTTTTGGCCGGTTTTTCCTACACGTGAATGTACATGGATGTTTACTATTCCTCTGACTTGTCCTATTGGAGGATCTTTTTCAAATCCCTTTGGATCACGCAGAAGAATTGTTCTAAAAAATAAAAACTGAAGCTCTGACTCTCCTGCTCTTCTTCAACGTCACTGTGAGGACTCGGACTTTAGAAAGGCTGAGTTCACTTATGTGGACTTTTCCACTTGCAAAATATAAATACTGATATTTTAAATGTTTACTGATATAAATGGAACCAAATCATGCCTCCATGACGACCGCCGTTTACAAGACAGCTGGAGTGGACGATCCAGGCCACTCGATTGCCCTGTTTTTCTTTAGTTTACTGGAATAGTGGTGCTGCCGTTTCATTTCATAAGGTCAGGCTATAACGGTACGCCGTCTCTTTCCCTGCGTCCTCACACACTCGCTCACAAGTGACCAAATGATACAGTGTCCAGCCAATGGTCAGGATGGACAAACCCCTGAAGAAAAAGAAAAAAAAAGACCAACAATAGCGCACAACACACGATGACAATACGTTTTGTGTGACGCGTCTTCCTGCTGCGACCTCGTTATCAGCTCAGAGCGGGATTGGAGGGATTTTAGGTGAAGAGCCACAGTGGGGGATGTGGATGGGTGTTTACGTTGGCCCTTGTTTCCACGGTTGGGGAAGCGTCCCGAGGGAGCGCATTCCTCACCCGGAGAGCGACTAAAGGTATGTGAGCCATCTGGACAAAGCCGTGGGCCACAATGGCTCCACACAGGTCCGTCCATGGGGTCTCACACTCCATCTCTCACACTGTGCTTTCTCGTTCCCCTCGGCCTGGAGCCACAGACCTAGATGTCCATCGGCTCCACGACAGGCCAGCCGTCACTTCCACCGCATATGTGTGTGTGTGTTCCGTTTCCTTCCTCCGAGCTCTGGCAGGGTGAACGGGGTCACGTGTGAGGCGCGCAGTGATGCCCCGCAACTGTGGCTGCAAAGAATGCTGCCGCAGGCCAACACATCATTAGCTGAAGGGTCAATGAGGTGATTGCTTCCTTACTTCCAGGTTTTATCGAGGTTTCTAATCATCGTGCGACCCCCATTTTCCAGCCAGCCTGTGGACCGTCTTGTATTTTTGTATTTGAAAGAGAGTGGGTGAAGAGACACTGGCGCGTTCGCTGACAGGCACCAGACTCCCCAGGATAAACGAGGAATTTAACATGATCTAGATGTTTCTAACTGATCTATCGTTGTGTGCAGGTTGATGTACGGAACTTCCTGTTCAAGGATGGAAAGTCCAGACTATCAGGAAAAAAACAAGAACTATCACACTGCAAAGGTCTGAACCGTGGTGCAGTTTGGTCCAGACCACCTCTTTTGGGGACCGAATGTGGGTTCTTTGGTACATGGTACCCCGACAGTCAGTTAATAAGACATTGTAATGAAGGAATCAATGTGTGCAGCCGCTGTCGTCAGGAGCGAATGCACCCACAGCACGATGACGGAGGACAATTAACTCAAAGAACAGGCACTAATGTGACCCCCGCTTGTGTCAGAACATTCTGCACAACAGAATTATTATTATTATTATTGTTGTGAATGAATAATTCAGATATATATAATACGTGTGAGTGAATTTGGAACGGCATGAGGAGAACTGACTTATAAACAATCTGAAATAATCTGCACCGCAGGGTTTTAAATATCACAAGAGATATCCCAACAGACCAACACTGGAGTGTACAAACACACACCAGGACGAGGTGTGTGATGTCTAACTACACACCCACAGTCGACGAAACACACTCAGATGGAAAACCATGAAGGAAATGAACGTCTGATATGTTACTTGAGGTTATTAACAAAGAGAAAAGTCTTTAAATTCACACTTGAATTTCACACAGTGCTGGAGGTGTCTTTTATTGACGTGTATGTACGTCCACTGTTTTAACTCTTTGTCATAAACTAACACTCTGCAGAGCTTTGAATACTTCATTCACACAGAGACAAACATAAAATATACATGTTATCACATAAATCCATCATCTATCGTTACTTCCTTCGGTGTTCTAGACGTTGCTGAGATGCAGCTGAGCGGCCCGACGTCCTTTTTAAATGTTTCTACTTGTAATTTTACATTTAAAGTGAACATTTCCACTGTGAGGTCTGTTGTGTTCAGGGTAACGCTGTAACGATCTCTGGGGTTAAAAATGAAGACAACAATTGACACTGAACATCAGACCAATGAAAAATAGACGTGTTCCTGATTTCCTCCGTCACGTCGGTTTGTTTTGACTCAGAAAAGTGATTTTAAATCGTTCTCCTCACCCAGTGCGACAAAACTACGACCACTTCGGCTGTACACACCCGCTGATTGTGCAAGTGTGTGTTTCGTATGTTGTTGGTGCTGGTGCCCTCAAGGTGGAACCCAAAGGGCCCCCCCCCACACCAACACACACACTGAACAAATGGTTTTATGATCCCAGCACAGGAGCAGCTTGGACATGGAAAGTAAAGACTCTTTTGTTTCTTCCTACCGTCGACACGACCTAAGACGACCCCCGAACCCTCAGTAGGGTTTTAAACACACACACACACACACACAATCTCAACTCTTCATGTTCTTCATTTGTTAAGACAAAAATATCACCAGTTTGTTGAATACGAATGAGGTAGGTGTGTGTGTGTGTGTGTGTGTGTGTGTGTCCATGTGTGTGTGTCTTTCAAAACTTGTCATGAAAAACACCGAGGTGAGCCCTCACATATGGTTTTAAACACACACATACAAATCCCAACTCTGTCAATCATTTGTTGAGACAAATCCAAATCACCTGTTTGTTGAATACAAGTGTGTGTGTGTGTGTGTGTGTGTTTCAAAACGTATTCGGACAACACCCGACGGACAAAAGTAGAGCTGGACAGGGAAGGAATTTATTGAGGGTGGGGGTTGTCATACTGGTTGGTGGTGGGAAGGAGTGAGCCTGGCGGTGCTCGGGGTCAGAGGTCAGCTGCTAGCACTCAACAGCTGTCCTAAAAGCAGCGTAGATAAGGCCTGAAAGCATCCTGTGTGTGTGTGTGTGTGTGTGTGTGTGTGTGTGTGTGTGTGCAGCTAATACCAGCCACTGGGCAAACAGATACTGTAAAGCCGAACAAACCAAATTCCAGCCAACAACACTTTTCAAACTCCAACGCGGGTCTTGAAAGACGGAGTAGATTAGTGCACCAAGGGAGGTCAAGGCTTGACCGGTAGGCCAGGTCATTCATCAAGCACTAATGGCCGGAGCTTTATGCTGTCACGATGAATGACCTTTGTCCCACAGGGAAGTGATGCAAAGCTTGACTGCCAGACAATGGCATCAGCAAAAGCATCCATTCCAAACATGTCAATCGAGTTGTGAAGGAATCTGATGTGTGTGTGTGTGTGTGAGAGAGAGACAGACAGACAGAGACAGAGGGAGAGAAAGAAAGCTTAATCGGAAAAAGTCTGGATATCTGCACAGATCGATTGCTTATCAGTGAAGACAGGACGAGCAGAGGCGAGGGGAGGGGACAGGCGCTGACAGGGTCCTGTTGAGGTGTTTTCACCGTGAGACAAAACAACAAATTATGATCAACGTTTTTGAACGCGGCCTCAAACACATAAAACTCCAAGGTCCCTCTGTGAGCTGAGACCTGTACCAGTCAGCTCATTTCACCCGGTGACATCGTCCTCCACCCTCTGATCTCCTCTAATTCACTGATCATCAAACAGGACTTTGTCTCGATCCATCAAATCATTATTAAAAAACTCATCAGACACCTTGTTACACACATCATGAACTCCGACCTCTAGTTTTTCTTTCAATAGTAAAACGTCCCTGGGTGGGCTCCAACCCCCGACTTTTGTGCTGACTGACAGACCCACTAACCACTGGTCCACAGAGACAGTCCACTGCTGCTGTTGCGGAGTTCTAGACACAGATGATGAAAATGTCCCGATCTAATTTCTGGATCCAAGTGGTTCCAGAACACCACCAACATTTAATCATCTGGTTCTGGTCCTATAGCAGCATTTACTAAACATTTCATTAGAATACGTTCACAACTTCTTGACTTTTGTGAAAAGACAAAAGTGGAAATATACATCTGTTACGTATGTTTAATTTGGATTTTCCCTCCTACATGGAAGCAGAACTCTGAGATCTAAGGACGCAAGTCTGAACTCTGGGCTCGACTATCTGACCTAGCAGATGGAACAAAATACCAACAGAAGTGGAATCAGCTCCAGGCTGAAAACATTTCTCTATTCAAGTGCTTATGGCGGAGCTCTTTAAATACATTTTAGCATTTTGATTCGATTTGAATCATTTTAGAGGAATTCATTTTATGCTCCACTTTAGTCGTTTATTGTTCTTACTGATGAGAACTCTTGTTTGTTCTTTGTTAATTCATGTCTTCTTTTTAATGTGAAGCACACTGTGCCCTGTGGATGAAATGCGGTATATAAATAAAACTGCCTCAGCCGTCCTGGACTCGGTCTGAACCACAGACGTGATCAATCACATGTTTGGGTGTTCCGCCCTCTCGTGATAACGACTCATCCTTTAACAGCGTTTTCTCAAACCAGTTTGAATTCCGTCACCCCTGATGTCTGTCAAAGACTCTCCGGTATCTCCGACGTTGAAACTATTTGCCTGAATATAAAATTATTCTGGTGCCTGTGACATGTCATCAAGAGTCAGATGCCGTCAGTCAGCGAGGCCATTACACAGTCTGATGACCTGGAACAGGAACGTGTCCACAACTCGGTGGCAAAAGTGATCATTATTCCAGCTGGATGTTAGTGAACCCCTGCAAGTGCTGCTGATGGCATCGAATGCAGCGTGGAGAAGCTCCTCTTCCTCCATGTCACTATCACTTCTTCATTCTGAAGCCGGAGTTCATTTCATCACATGCTGAATAAGTTCAAATACTGCCTGCCTGTGTTCTCCGCACAGGAAGTTGCTGCATTACACACACACACACACAAACACGTGCGCACACGTGCACAAACCGTTCTCTGTCAAACGTCTGTCCGGCCTGCTTTGTTGTTGAAAGCGATACAAGATGGAGTTGATTACAAAGGAGGATTAAGAGTGGAGCGAAGGATCCAGCTGCCTTATCATCTTATTAAAATCCATTTTCTGATCACTGGGCGGCTGGCGCCTTTGGCTGAGCGCGGCTGTTGGCGACAAGTCCTCGTCTCTGATGCGCTTTCATAAATACAACCTTGATTGTTCCCCGGTGTTATTTTTTGAAGCGTGGAAATTAGTATTCTCTAGTCTGCGCTGGATCAGATCCCGTTGGCAGCGTCCAGGTCCTCCAAACAAAGTCAGCGCTGTGGCCGCCACAGGGCCGAGTCACACAAAACATTTTTTAATTACCTTTGTCGCCAGACAGACAATGAGGGAACACGTGTGATCTGAATCACCAAGAGGAGCAGAGGTGACGTGTGCGACTGGATGTCTGACCGCCGGGGCGAAATATTACGGCAGACGCAAACGGTTAAAGACGCAGCTGACGCCAAGATGCAAACAGACGGCCAACACCGAAAAAAATGAAAATATTACAAGATTCTAATGACTTTGACATTTCTTTGTGATTAGCTTGTTGCGCAAACCTGTAGCAAGGTTAGCTACTCGGTGATGCTAAGTGTCAAAGATTGATAAAAAACAAAGCAAGAAAAATGAAGAAACACTGTTTTTAAAATCCAGCTTTGCCTTCAAAAATCGTGTGAAAGAGTTTTGGATTCTCCAAAAAGTCGTGAAGAAAAAAAAACCCCAGCATATTCAGCCTTGAGCTAGTGCTACTTATGCTAACGGTGCACCTGAGCTAGCCGTATGCTGCTACTCGGTGATGCTAAGTGTCAAAGATCGTTGAGATCCACACAAAGGCGATTGATTTTAACAAATAAAGAGGGCAAAAAAAGAAGAAGCAGAGTTTTTAAAATCTAGCTGTGTCTTCACAAATCCATTGAAAGAGTTCCATTGAATCTGATTCTGACAAAAAAAGCTGTGAAGAAGAAACCCGCACATTCAGCATCGAGTGTCAACAACTATAACTTCATTTTGCTGTCGTATGGTGACAAACACTCATCTGCAGAGAAGAGACAGGTGATGTTCTTCTGAATCCATCAGTGGAGGATCACGACTGAACAACATCAAAAATGAAAGTGGTGTGTCTCTGTGTTTCCTGGCACATTCAAGGTGATTTTTTTGAACTCTCTCTTTTTTGGGTGATTGCAAAGAAAAAGAAGTCACAAAGTCACCGATACCATCCAAACACACCCACAATCTTTGGAGTGTACTCGAGCAGCCCGCCGCAGGTGGAGTGTGTGCGAGCCTCCTTTGTGTGAGGCTGCTTTCACTCCGACAGCCTTCAGTGGTACCTTTAAATCAAACACCTGTCAAACTCTGGTTCTGTTTTATTACCTGGACAACCGCTAAGAACCGATTGATCGATAAATGTGTTGATCAACGCTGTACTCCAGAACATCAGACCGCAGAGCCAACGACTTGTCTCGAGCTATGAATACAAGCAAAATCGTAAAGTGCGACGGCATGTCACATGACACAGCAACACGCCGTAAACTGACAACAGTCACTGACACCGGAACCGTTTTCGTTCCCACAACAGAAACTTCTGACAAAGCATTATTGCATTTGTTTGTGTGCTTGAAACCAAACCCAGAGGATATCAGAGGAGAGCAAACCAACTAAGGGGTGAAAGCACTAATACCACAAAGTCATTACACTCGACTTAACACCGACGGCATCCCCGGAACAACGTTCACGCTAGCATACGTTGGAGTATGGTAATTACGTGACTATTTGCTGAGAAGTGTCACTAGTGTTCCTCTACCTGGTGTGAAGAAGGAGCTCGGACAAGGAGAAAACGTCCATCGGTTTCTGGACGTTGAGAACAGCCACGTTGCTGTCATTACGGTAATCTCAGTAATCTCAATTGCTCTGTTTTCAGAAGCTGGTGAGTCATTACCGTAATTACAGAAACTCAGATGTGAGGTGCAACTTCTCAACCTGAGGTACCGATGGACGTTTTCTCCTTCTTCACACCAAGTGGAGGAACCGTGTGTTAATCTATATTTTCTGATTGCGCAAATAGTTCTGTATGTCCGTGCTGTTTGTCACAGTCACGTCATGACAACCTCGCGTCACACAGGAAGGAGGGATATCAGGTCCACGGGACTAAAGCTGGAGCATCGTGTTCAGGTTTTGTTGTTGTTTTACAAACATATAAGAGCACAGAATCACTGTATTGTTGCTACAAGAGGATAAAGTTCCTTCTTTCTTAGCGAGGCTGTAAGTCTTGGTTCCCATGCCGCACATCTGTCATCATCTCCACGGAGGATTATCTGAGCGGCCGGGCGACGAGAGGAGTCACGCTGACGCTGCTGTGCTTTATTTCTTGTGATGGATCATTTGAGTTGAGGGCGGCGGCTGAAGACGCCATATTTTGTTCAGAGCAGGTAGCGCTGATGAGTCTCAGTGGGCACCAGTTCTGCAGCTTTTAGAAGCGGAATCTCATCGCTCACCTCCGTGTCTTCACCTCACACATCCCTCCTTCTAGGGTTGCCCCCTGAGGTTTCAGACATTTTTTCTCCCGTTACAAGGGTTTGTGGTCAGTTTTTTCCACACAAATAAAACTGAATTGAATTTAAACTGCGATTCGGGACGGGATTCTCTCATCATGTCATAAAGGCTGAATGAACACAGTCAAATATGTTTACAGTCAATTCATTCATATTTACTGAGCCGCAGGGACTCGTGGATGGGCGTCTGTGTGTGCAGCTTCACCTTGACCCGGTCAACGCTCACAGGATGAGGTTTCCCTTCCTTTCAGGAGCCAAGATGAAACCTAAAAGCCTCTGAAAAGAGCCGCTGTTATCGCCTGAAAAAGCCACTGAATTTCATTATTTTTGGTTTCAGTGAAAGCGCACTGGCCCGAGCGTTGGATCATAGCTAATCTGACATTATATCTATGTGCTTCGTAAGTGCAACAATGCGGAGCCATTTTCACCTCACAGGTGCCACATACATGATACATCTTTATCTTGTGAGGATAAAACATCCTTTCTCATCCCTCCGCGGATTTTAAAAGCTTAGCTGCTGGCAGCAGCAGACCGTGGGTGGGGGCAGTGTTCAGAAAAGTCTTAACAGACGCCTGATCTTGTTAGAAAATTCAAAAACCTTCTCAAATTCGTTGAGGTTTTCGCCATAAAATATCACTCAGACGACCGAGCAGCAGAGAGCACACACGTGTAATCTCGACCTCTTAACTTTATTCATTTTTGCAATTTTGGAATATTAAGGGACATTTAGGAAAAATTAAGGAGAAATCATAAATGTTGAAGCAGATCGATTACGTTGATTGTATCTGCTGAAGATGAACTTCATTTTATTTTCTCCTTTACAGAACAAGCTGACATTTGATCCCATTTAATGCTAATTCTAACGCTTTTTTGTGTGATTTTAGATGCGTTTGAGCCAAAGTTTCAGCTCATCGCTATGTTTTATGGAACAAAGTACCTTTCGCCGACTTTATGCACTTAACCCACCTCCAGCCAATGTGAACTTTGAACTCCTTGCAATGGTCTGATTTGAGTCTGTTCTTAAGAACATATTGAGGAACTGCACTCATGAACGTATCGATTTCAATCTCAAGACATTATTTATGACTTCTCATCAGAACAGATTGGAGAATCTAGGCCCAGGTAGGTTTGCGGACAACCCTCTGACAGAATTACCACACAGACAACGGAGCGCTGTGGCGACTTTGTGCAAGCTCACGACATGGACACTTCTGCAAACAAGCAGACGGTGGCCATTTTTGGTGGCGTTATGACAGAGCGAGTGCCGACAACGGTCCAACACCTTCCCAACAATGCTTCCTCCGGCCCAATAAAATCATAAAAGCCAGGCTGCTTCCCGCTCTCCTTCAGCTTCTCTTTGAACTGGCGAGGCTCCGAAGGCGGCCGAGGAGACGGCAGACGCGTCAGTGTGAACAGCCGCAATCTGGCGCTAGACACCCCTTTACACCCGCATCGCAATTCACAGTTCAAAGCCTGCAAGAAAATATTTTGGAACGATGGGAGAGAGAAACAGGACATGTGACTGGGTCCAACAGGGTGACTGGGTGCTTTTTGGGTGAGGAAGAAAATGGCGGCGGAAGTTGCGCGTGGGAAGGTCTCACCAAGGCACAAGGTACATAGTGAGTACTTGTCAGCGTGCGAGCCAATGCCAGCAGCGAATGAAAAACGGTAGGTAGAAAACGGAGCGTGTGGTGCGAGAAAGGGAGGGAGATGTTTTCCAAACACGCCTGAATAGATGCACATTTACAGTAGCACAAAGAAATAAATGAAGCCTGTGAGGACGAGAGCGGCGCTACCAGAGAACTGGGCAGAGACACCAGCAGTTCTGCAATTCC
>CAAKHB010004178.1:28409-39627 GCA_901007665.1 Aeoliscus strigatus
CTGTGTGTTGGGGGGGGGGGGGGGGGGGGGTTGGCGCGCTGCGAGCTGAGGCAATCTGGGTCTCAAGCACATCTAAGGTTGGGCAATTAGTTCCAGTGCCACTATTAATGTGCTGAAGGGGCGCGCTCGGCAGGGGGTCGAGGGCTCAGCTCAAAGGGCTCCGGTCCTCACTGAGAGGAGGGTTGTGAATATGGCCAGCAAAGGTGGGGGTCAGGACCTCAGGGCCATGTGAAAGCTCTACCATGTCCACTGACCTCCGAGCGCTCGTACAGGCCCGACTGCTGCACCTCTGCCCAGAGCGACAGACACGGTCTGCTGTTTTACTGCACCGACGCCCACAAAGGACTCGCTGCGTCGCTCACGCTTTTAATCAGAGTTCTGGACGGTTCCTTTGAGCTTTATCGATTCCGATCGTCAGTAAAAACTACGTGTGAACTCAGAGGTGGACAGATGTTACTGGCATGCACTGCACAATGAATGCTAGCTTGGTGCGGCGCAGCAGTTGTAGTTGTATAGATGTAGCTCTACTTTTTACCGGATGACATTGACGTTTTACTTTAAATGATCAATGAAGAGCAAAAATGGAAACATATAAAAATGACAAATACAAAAAAGAGTTATTTTCCACAAACCTTTCCAACCGTTAGGACAACGTGTGTGTTTATGTCTCCTCCAACAGAGTGCAGCTATGCCAACGTAGGTTGGAACCTTGTCTTCGCACAGTAAATCCAGATGTGTCTGCTCCGTCAACTGTTGGTCAGCCGCCGACGAACAAAAGGGCACACGGCCTGTTTTCTTTGCCGCCTTTAATCGTTTCTGTGCGTCTCTTGGCTGATGTGTCAAGGATGTTTGGAGGTCAACGCAGAGGAAGCGGAATGCCAGCGAGACCTTTCGCTGCCGCCGTGTTCTCTGGTCCACCACATTTATTCATTCAGGGTTTTTTTCCTCTGTTCATGGCGGACACACGGCAGGTGTCAAAGAAGGACTGATGAGCATAGATGATCTAACCCCCACACGTGGCGACTTATCAGGAATTATCTTTGAATTTTAACGATTCAAACACATGCAGCTAATTGCAGACAATATTAATTCTGCCTCCATAGTACTGGACGGAGAAGCTCGGTTCTCTTCCTGCACCAGCAAGAGCAGAAAAAAGTCAGAACTGACATTTTTTTTTCTGTGCCGCCGTCTTCACTTTTGGTGAGCAGCCGTTGGCGTTTCTGTCCTTCGTGTAACCGGTCAGCGTCGGTAAGACGACAAACGCTCTGCGGCTTTGGCCAAAGCGCTGACCACTGGGGTTTGACAGGGGCCCTTTGTGTTCACGCAGGACAATAGGGGTGAGAGGTGGGGGGGTCAAAGAAAACTCCGACACACCCCCACCCCCACCCGCCTCATCTGTAAAGTTCTTGCCTGCTGACCTTTAACCCCTACTGTCATTGTCCAAGTAAAAATAATAAAATCTGCTGTGGGGGGCTGTTGTCTTTATTGTACGTCTGTGCTGGCTCGTCCCTCCTCGTGGGAACAGTTGAGATTACGGTAAGATTATACTTGAGGCTCGCGGCAGATGGTACGAGCGTGCGTTCTCGTGCTACGCTGGCCGGTGGCAGCGTCCTGCGTCTTAATGAGAGACAATGAACAGGAGTCATGCGGGAGTTGGAATTAAAGCTGGAATGTGAAACATTCGTTGGGTTCGAGATGAAGAGACGGACGAGATGACGGAAGCGTCGAGTTACACAGCGACTCAACCTATGTGGGTCACTGAGCCACATCAGGACAATTGTGACGGGGTTCAATTTGCACTCCTGACACCGACACCTTTTACAACGCAACATGGTCTTTGTGCGTAAAGGTGCAGTTCACATTAAACCTGTTTGAGCCCACCGACACGACACGCTGAACCAGGGGCAACAACCTGTGGACATGATCATTGGTTGTTTTTACTTGGATTTCTGTCCTTTTCTGTTGATCATATGTTGCACACCGACCTTTATTCTGTAATGAAATCAAAGTTGGTAAGTTGTACATTATTCACTGAAACTGAAACGTTCACGCTGATTTCTCTCCCTCTCAAATTAAAAAAGTGTGTTCTCTTCATTGCCGCCGTTCTCTCCAGAGCCACGCCTCCATGTCTTTCTAGTTCCCCCTATGAGGCAGCAAACCCCCCAAACACAGAGACAAAAGTCAGGTCTGTAACCCCTGCTGCCCCACCCCCCGTGATCTTTGACCTATAGTGGAGGCCTGGCTGAGCACAAACAGTGGTCGCCCCCCCCAGGTCCACCGCAGGCTCCTGTTTCACTCGGCCAATGAAAAGCAGTACTGTAAATGACAGAGGTGTGTTTGACCCCGGTGTTTATCTGAGCCTGAGACCTCTGCATCCATCCTACTGTAGCAGAGCCTGACGCTCACAATAGACCCTCTCATGGGCGTTAGACTGAGGGGTCTCTCCCCACTGGGCCCACTCAGAATGGGGATTAGGAAAAAAAAAAAAAAAAAGGGCCCCTGTCAGGTCCTCCGAGGGGGTCAACCCCCTTCCAAACCAGCGTCCTACAGACACTTTAGCCTTTGTCCCCGAGCGAGACGTGGGAGCAGGGAAGGAAAGCGAGAATGTGGAGGTGGAGCTAGAGCCTGAGATCCATCGCGCTGACAAACCACGGGATCCAACTGACGGCTGGAAACACGGTCAGACGTTGGCTACGGCCGCGGCGTCCATTTATGACACGTTCCACTTCAGTTATCAACAGTACGCAGAGGTTTACGAGAAAATGTTGGTAAAGGAGGAACGGTCTACGTCACCAGTCTACGTCAGCTGGTTCAAATCGATGGGAACTCTGTCGATCTTCAGGCTCATCCTCAAGATGATAGGACATGGCGTAAAAACTAGTAAGACCAGAGTCACCCCCCCCACACACACACACACACACATTTTTCTTTTTTTAAATGTATTGTTATTATAATAAATATCTGTATGTATTTATTTGTTGTTTATTTCATGATTGCATTATGAAAAGATCATGTCATTCTGGATTGGAAACTGTACATGATCTGTATTATACATTTAATTTATCATTAACTGCACATCTTTATATTTACCCTTCCTTTAAAAAAATCTGTAAATATGTTTTTAGTTTTGTTAAACTCTCTTTTTAGATTTGCTAGTAATTTGTGTGTGTGCCGAGATGTTTCATGTTAAAGAACATGTACATTTCCCTCACGGGATGAATAAAGTTCTATTGAATTGTATTTCTTGTCTGTGTGTGTTAGGGTCCCTATTTGTCACGAATGTTTAAATTTGTGAAAATCAATAAAGTTGACATGAAGTCCACTATTTCAACGTCACATCTCTACGACAGTCTCCGATCAACAAGCAAAAGAGAACAGAGGATTCTGACTGACACGCGCACACACACACACACACACACACACACGTTCAGTGTTCCACAAGATTTGAAGTTTTTCTAATCAGTCGACTTTGGTGACTACTACTGACTTTGAAGAACAAATGAAGAGAGCAAGGATGATGAAGAAACATCTTCACAGTCTCATCCTGCCGTGTGTGTGTGTGTGTGTGTGTGTGTGTTTGAGGACGACAGAAAAATCTAAAAAGATAGAGAGGAAGGCTCCGGGTCAGAGGCTAAGTGAAATATATCCCCACTCTGAGGCTCGCGAGCGAGAGGATGCAGGAAGCTGAGGGCAGGAGATAAGACCACAGACGTGAGCGATAAGCACCCAAACACCTGTTAGGGAAGCTGGAGCTAAACTCAGTCCGACACTCGCAGGAGGCAATAAAGAACCGGCGGGAAAGGAAGTGGACCCAAAAAAACCCAAAAAACAGAGAGAGACAGTATGTGGAGAGAGGAAAACTGTAATCTCCTCTTCTTCTCCAAAGCATGAGAGCGGGGGGAGGGGAGGAGGGTGAAGACGTTCAAGGACACGTAGAAAAGGGATAAAACCTCTGCCTGGTTTACACCACACCTAATGGCATACGGCAGCAGCCTACAGCATCATTTGTAAGGTCAGCGGCGAGACAGCAGTGGCAGAAATGATGCTGCTTGAGTCATGACGTGTCAGAGCCACCGGCTCCAGTGATCAGTCCAGGAAATGGAATGGCCTCTCTCTCTCTCTCTGTGTCATTCTTTTACTATCCCACTCTCGCCCTGCAGGGGCCCAGGGACACACAGACAAACACACAACAATCTGGAAGCGGTCAAGGGAGACCTTGGAGAAGCCTGACAGTCGGGCAGTAAACAAGAAAGACAGGATTCATAACGTGTCACCACAAAAAAAACACAGGCTGACTAAAGCAGAGGAACGACAGAGTGATGAAATGACGCTTCAATAAAGAATCAGACGCGTTCTGGATCTTCTATCAAACAACCAATGACCAAATCACCGCTGTGGATACTACAATAGACAAGGGGAGGTCAAACCAAATCCAGGGCTTTGTTTCTGGTTTTTTTCCATGTTGACTCTGTGTCCCAAAGTGAACAGCTTCTTCCTCAGGCAACGCTACAAACCACCAACAGGTCTGTTGACTTTCAGCTGAGGAGGTCACACACACACACACCAACATGGTGAAAGTACAAATGAAAATGAAAATGTACATGACAAGCTGAACAAGATGATAAAATACTGAATGAATCCAGACAAATATATCGGAGTACTCTGGGTGTGTCTCAGCTGGGAGGAGGTGATGGATGAGTCTGTGAAGACACTTCCATTTCTTACACATTTGTAAATGCACCTCTGAAGACGTGTTTTATTCTCAGACAAACAAATCTCCCCTGAATGAAGTTCAACACCCCCCCCCGTCTCTCTCCTCCACCACCACCAGCAGCAGCAGCAGCATGTCGCACGCAGGCCCGTGTGAGGCCACAGACCTATCCATCATCAGCTCGCTCCCTCGGCTAAGCTCTCCGGGCGTCTTCGGTCAGCAAATACATAAATCAATTATGGTTTTAAGCTTCATGCCATGATTTACCCAACTGATCCCTCCTGGATTACAGCGCAGCTTAAAACGGCCGGCGCGAAAGCTCCAAGTCGCCTTGACATTCAGTGCGCTGCTGCCGCTACCACGTCAGAGCGAGTTCCAGCACGGCGACGGCTGGTCGTCAGGTTCCTCTGTGGCGTCTGTGCTATGTAACCTGCATCCCATGTCTTAGGACACACACTCAAAGGACTTGATTTCAGTTCAGTCACACTGAATATGAGGAAATAATCAAGTTTTACCATTGAGGTATATAAAATAAGATGATTTTGTACTTTTACTACTGTTAACAGTAACATTTCTCTGCTATTATTTAAACGTGTTGTGCTTATTCCACAACAAATAGCACTAAAGCACTAAATACGGACATCAGGGGCCCGTTCAAGAAAGTAGATTTACTGACTTTTTTATTCTGTTTGCACATAACCCAACAGAAACCAAACGTATTTAAACTCTCATTTGTTGGAATCCAGTTTATCAGTAACTCTGAAATACGGAAAAATCTCAGGATTTTCATGAAACCTGCTTTCTGGAACGGGCTCCTGGAAGACTAGCTTGTTTGAGCGTCGGCTAATGGGGATCCTGAATAAACAATGAAAACAAACATACTAAATACGACAAGTCATTCTGTTTAACTGCTCCAAGAACTGTTGGAATGATTAATAATTACTTCTTTACTGCCTGGTTCATGTTTTTAGCTTCGCTAATTTAGTGCTAGCAGCTAGCGCTGCTCCCGGGACTCGGCGGTGAAATTAAAATCTCACTACTCGCGCTGCTCTAGCGTCAGTTACCTACCTGAGAGCTCTTTTGTGACAGGTGACGGTGGAGAGAATGTGGGTAATTTTCATAAGCAGCTTCTTAGCGCGCCGCTATCACTCCACTGGGGCCCCTCGCCAGTCTCTGGCCAACCATTCAAGTGGCAACAAAGAGGCTAATTAGAAGTTCTCTCGCCGCTCTCGCCCGTGCAGACCTCGGGGTGGATACTTCCCAGGATGGCTAGGGGGCCCCAGAGGTGGTGGCAGTTTTTTCACACACACACACACGCTTGGACCTTTGGCTCCTCCACATTCGCTCATTGTGGTCATCTTGTCCATCGTCTGCCAGATAGAATCACACAAGGACGAATGGACACATTTTCTTTCATGTGGTGTGGACCTGCAGAGGAGCTGCTAATGGGATATCGATGGGATTAGAACCCAAACCGCCCTGGTTCAGGAGGGCAGACGTGGAAACGAGTCCTTGGGGCCAGATGCTTCTAATTCTTCTGTCTTTGTTTTTCTCTCAAATGGAACTTTTCTACTCTACTTTTCTACACAGTTCCAGCTCAGTTCTACTCGGTTCGGTTCCATTCAGGCTCTTTTACCAACACAATTCAGTTCCTCTTCCATGTGGGTGCCGACGTCACAGCGCCAGCTGCACAAAACTGACACGAGAGTGGTAGTTTTTACCGCAGCACATACACAAAAACAATGTAGAACATGGAGGAGATGGAGAAGATGAGACTGTCGGTGGACAGAGAGAAACGAGACGGAGCAGGACTGTGGTTCTCCACATCAGGAACATTCACACCTGATAACACATTTGAACATCACCTGATAACTGGCTGTATTTAGTATCCCCCCCCAATACACACAAACACAGTCTTTACAAAAAAAAAAAAACATCCGGATTGGACACACACACAAGGCCGACTTCCAGTACAGTATGTTATCCTTCTCCCTCCCTCCGCGCCCCCACGGGCCCCCACAGAGACAAAAGCTGGGGGCCTCAGTGTATTCGTTTCATAGCAGCTCCTGCCAGGCCGCATCAGCAAAGGCCACATCTGACGAGCTCTGTTAGCCGCACGGCGGCAGCTGCTCGCGCCGAGTCAAGCTGCTAACTTTTATTGCTGAGGCACCCCCCTACCACCACTCCACCCCCCCCTTATCTCAGAGAGGGGCGGTGATCTCATCAACCTCAGATTAGATCACGTCCGTCCACTGTCACGGCCACTCTGCTCCACGAGCAGCGTCACTATTCCCTCCGACATCTCCTGGAGGCAAAACACGCTGACGTGAAAACATCACAACAGAACACAGGATGGAGGGGAGTATTTGACAATGATGGCACCCCCCCCCAACACGTGCTAAGTCTTTAATCGATATATCTCCCGGTCCTGACAGTCAGGACAGAGCACAGATCTGAGATCAGAGCGGTGGCGATGTAAATCTTTACGGTTCAACCGGAGCCTTTTAAAGCCCGTCTATAATTGGGCTTCAGCCAGCAGCTGCCTCAGCGTCGCCCGCGGGCCCGCTCACAGCGCCGCATCCTCAGGGGCGCACACAGGAGCAGCACTTCCAAAAAGGGCCAGAGAAGCACCTGTGAGGGTAAAAAAAAGACTCATTCCACTGCTGCCTGTGCTCGAGGTATTTCTTGGAGAGGCATCTTAGCCGTAGCCAACATGTGCTGGGGAGTGGTGGGGGGGGGGGGGTCTGACGACGGCTGACTTCATGGTCTGAAGGATGAAAAGGTGTGACTATCAACAACCACTTTGTAATCTGACAGTGAATCATCAGCCTTTGAATGTCACAGTCTATCAATCGAACAGCCTCCGATGCTCCAGGTAATTCCAGTTCCAAAGCCCTCGGCAGCGTCCGCGAACCCCTTTACCTGCTCGTACGCGACAGGCGTCCTCTCTGTCTCATCAGTGTTAAGGTGGGGAGGGGAAAGGGAAAAAAAAAAGAGAGAGATTGTACTGCTGGATGATCAGAAGAGGTGCGCGCACATGGCGGCTGCAGCTTCTGGTGAGTGTTTCACAGCTGGACGCCGTGGCTGCTTGATGAAAGCAGCGGCTACATCGGTCACAAACGGGGAGTCTCTGCGGCACTGGAACACAGAGTTTGTGGCTGGCGGGGAGACGTCGCTGTCGGAACCGTGACACATCAGACGAACCAATTAGGAGCTTCTTTTAACTTTTGACTTTACGTGCAATTAGAACCGTTTTGATGCCGGTGACATTTCATCTCTGGCTTACGCACGTGAACATACAGGAAGCAGCCCGTCACCGCGGGAACCACCAGGACGTGTTGGTCAATGGTTGATCATCACCCAAGTGTCTGCGTAGGAAAACAACTTGTGTGCGTAAGGGTTAATCAGCGCGTCGGTGTGTGTTGGTTAAACCCCACACACCTTACACCAGGTCAACAGACAACGAATCAGAAACTTCCCCGTCACGTCTTTCACTTGATTTTCTTCTCCAGCGTCCCACATGCCAACATTATCGTCTTCTCCGAACGTGTGTAAAGAAACGTTAAAATCATCCATCTCGCTCGTGCTGTTTGACGCTGCCAACGGGGGGTGTGACAATACACGCGGTATTGGCTTTGCATCCGCACTGGAACTTCTTTCCACAAATAAAATAGAATATTTATTTTTATTTTATTTTATTTTTTTTTTTGTGCAAGTGCAAACAATATCTGCAAACTGTGACCAGAGGGGCCGTCCTCTGATTGGTCCCTACAGACAGAGGGACGGACATTAGCAAAATAAACCTGAAGGCCAACTATGTGTGCACGACACGCACAGCTCCCAGCCAATCAGAGAAGGCCGTGGTACACCTTCACCTGAGCGGTCAGTGCATACGTTGTGTGTTATCACCTCCAACAAACGCCATCGGCCACTATCTGAGCTCAATCTGCTCTTGGTTTACTGAGGAGTGAGTGCCAAGGGTTATCTGTCCCTCTCTGATATGCACAGATAAGGGCTTTGGGGCTGCTATTTAAACACCTGGAGCCTGGGTTATTACAGCCCCCCCTCCCTTTGCCACAAAAAGAGAGGAAATGGAAGCGTGCTGCCTGCTGCTGAAGGGAATGTGTGTGTGTGTGTGTGTGTGTGCGCGGTGTGATGAACACAAGTGACGGAGTGTGTGGAGGTTAATGCACGGCTGATTATTTCCACCTCCTCTCACCCTTCACCCAAAATATCACCAGATAATAAAAAAATATCACAAATCAATTCACTGCCGGCTGCAACACACACACACACACACACACACACACACAAAAATGTACTTATGTGATGTATATTACAGCACGGATCGGACATTTGCATGAGAATGGAACGATTAAGAGAAAGAGATAAAGCCAAGGCTCGTTCCTGTGAACTGGACGCTGTGTTTGGAATATCAAACAGACGACCACGGCTGTGTGTGTGTGTGTGTGTGTGTGTCATCACTAACTGTACATACAACTCGCCCCCAAACGCCACTTCTTGATACTTACTGTTACAAAGTGCAAGGTTTTAATCCCTCAAAGTGTTCAGGCATCAACATTTAGACACTTTTATCACAAACCACTTGTGTTCATTCATTTGAGATGTGGGCAGAGCGGGGGTTGCGGGTTTGGAGGTCAGGGGGGGTGGATGATATAATCCAGGGCCCGAAAGAATGAAAGGGAGCAGAGACTGAATTTATACAGGAAGCGAGGGCATTGACTTTAACATGGACGCAGACAAACCGTCACCTCACACCGACGACCTGCACGGCATCTGGAAACAATTCCACCCCTGTTTGACTTGACCCGCGCGCACCAAGTGAACTCTGCCAACTTTTTAATGTGTTTGTTGCAGAGGCGGCGGTGACCCTGACACAGTGGCTGCGGGGGAAAACGATGTGTAATTAGTCCGAGGGAACACGACTCCGCTGAAATAAAACATCTCATACTCACATCAAAAGCATCAACGACTTGACAGGATACAGACAGAAAAAAGAAACAAAAATATATCTGACGTGCGATCAAATGGTCCACGTCGAAACTTGCAGAGGTACGAGGAGAATCTGAGTTGTCGAGCATCTTAGGGTTGCACGGCGGATCTTTCATGTGAGTGTGATGCAAGGTCTGAGTTCCACTTCAGGAGGCTGTCAGGACAGCACGTACAATATTAAAGAGTGTCGTGTCGGTGTACCCACCAGTCTAAATGAACCCATTAGTATGCTATGAGGCAAAGCAGGAAGATCAGCGCATGAAACGGTTTGGAAATCTCCTTTGATACGAGATTTCCCAGCTTGAGCGAATTGATGAAATTCCACTTGAAACACGGGCAACCGTTTCACACGGCAGACTTTTCTCAAGACAAAGACGAGCGGAGTCTGTCCTTAAAACACACCGCCGCTACGCCTGTGCTGACTGAAGACGTTCACGTATAAACCTGTTGAAAACAGCCTACAAAACTCATCATAAGCACCCTCTCACTCAGTGCACCCAAGGGCGTCCAAACAGGGGCGAAAACACCTGAGGATAAAAAAAAAGCTTAAATATGTTCTGAAGTCCACGGCTGTCCTCACACTGACACCACACCCGTCCTTCCTGAAGACACATTCACCCGATAAACTCGACTTTCATGGTGTGAAACAAACAACATCAAATTCAACAGCAGGACAAACACCAACTAAATCAATTATCAAATATCAAGATCTGTGTGGCGCCACCGAGTCAACCCACATTTCTCACAAACAACCCCTGAAACGAAAGCAGACAGTCCACAGATTCCAGACAGATCCATCAAAGAATCAGCCACAAAGAACCCAAAGAACAGAAAAAAATACAAAAAACACCTCAACCAACTATAGCTGTAGTATTTCTCTCACCTTGGCTTTATTCTAATTATTCAAATAGACCTAGTGGCTGCAGAGTCACACTCTTTTTGTATTTTGGGGCTGTTGAAAACCACTCAGGACAAACTCATCTCAAGCTCCAAAGTTACTTCCCAACTCAATGCATCTCTTTCACTTGATACAGAGCGAGCGCCAGTGATGACAGAATTTGTCATCTAAACGCTTCACCACACGGCCCTGCCCGCATAAAAGAGAGAAAGAGAGAAAGAGAGAGGGAGAGAGAGAAAGAGAGAAAGAGCAGAGCGGAGTAACGCGGACTAACGTGGACTAACGTGGAAAGACGGCATTAGAACAGATTTAGAAACTGAGCCCATGCGTACGGACTCCGGCGTGAGAGGGCTGGGTGATGTGATTCGAGTCCTCAAGTGAACTTTAGCCACGGCGCATTCCTATTGATTCAAGCAAACATTACAGGGTGAGAAGTGGGGGGGGGGCTCCAGGTAGGAGACACTCACGAGAAACAATGACGGGGCAAAAATCAGACAAGATGTTTGTTCTCCAGCAACGCACACACACACACACACACACACATTTACAATTACATGAGGAATTGTGCTCGTTTTTCTGCCGGGGGGGTGTGTGGG
>CAAKHB010004182.1:2494-26354 GCA_901007665.1 Aeoliscus strigatus
TGATTCTGGTTGTTTGTTTTCTAAAGTGGAACTGAGCTTACCTAAGCAAAACTCAATATGGATTGTGGGTCAAGCTATTTTTTAATCAGAAGTGTGTGTGTGCGTGTGTGTGTGTGTGTGTGTGTGTGTGTGTGTGTGTGTGTGTGTGTGTGTGTGTGTGTGTGTGTGTGTGTGAATGGATAAATGAAGTGGTTCATTGAGTAAGTACATAGTACCTTCTTTTCCTGAATTCCCAGAGGTGACATGATTTCTCATACCAACATAAATGGATCTGAATAGAAGCTTTATGCTCCATCAAAATATTACACAATATAACAAAAAGAAAAATAATGAAATAAATAATGAAAAAAGAAATTAACTGATAAGAATAATCAGATGTATTACAAACAATACGACAATAAATAAATAAATACAGGTATGTGTTCTGTCCAAAATAGAAATCATTCTACTGTAGTGTTGATAATGTTGAAAGTATTTAAATGCGGCACAATATCTTAAAAAATGGATTAATACTGTGTTGTTGATATCATGTGGCAGATTGTTGAGAATAAATTACACCAAGGCCTCCGCTGAATATTATGCCAGTATATCCCAGTTTATCTTGTATAGAATAATATGCTGTTAATGTATTGCCTTGAACTGAGACTTAACTGAGCTCTTTGTGCACGGTTCACACCCTTTCAATCATATGTCACTTTTCAGGACTTAACTAACAGAAAACATTCTTTTGAGGAAGAAGATGTTTGAGTGAGTCATTGTTACAAAGAATTTAAATAAATCTCACACTATTCAGACACATTCAAGATGGGTGTTTTACTGCAAAGCAGATGTAATATATAATAATATATAGAATATATTATATATATATAATAAATAATAAATGCAGATATAATCTATAGTCTTTGGTGAAATCAGATTGCAGGAATAATTGTGATTTTTTCCCCCACTTATAGCAACAAAAACTTTGTTCAACATGTTTTCAGTTCAGTTCATCGTTACATAACCTGAAGTTACACTCCCTCTCCTCCGCAAAACTGTGACCACCTGTGTCCTGAGATCATTGATTTTGTTCCAACAAAGGGGCAGTACAGAAGTTTCTTCTTTGCTGAACCTGATTACAAAACACTTGGAGACACATTGGCTTTTAAATTGTACAACAGCTCACAACTCTGAATGTTGCTGTTGAGCACCTTTGGAAATATTTTGCTTGAGGCTGTGTTTATTCTGAATGGCTAATTGCAGAGAGGCCAAGGTTGTGAGCTTCTATCAATTCAGGAATTTTTCCATTAGTGAAAAAAAAATGAAAGAAAACAGAAAGTAGCGCTTACCCAACTTGCTTTCAGTTAATGAGCTTTAATTTTGAATGGATTTTAAAGGATGAGGTTACCTGTTTTATTCATGACAAACTGGACCCCTTATAGTTTAAACAGATAAGGGTGTAGAAGATGCTAAACTCTTCATCCACAGAGCATACAAGCACCTGGAGAAACCCAAAGCTCATGCAAGGATTTTATTTGCTGACTTTTCTTCCACGTTTAACAAAATGCAGCCTCATCTTTTAATAGGCCGGCTTGCTTCTTATTTCAACTTACCTGATCAGCTTTCATTGTTGCTTTTAAATTTCTTAGCTAACAGGAAGCAGCAGGTTTTAATAAAGGAAGCTAAGTCTGGTGGTGTCAAACACAGGTTCACCCCATAAATACCCCTTTGCCTTTTTTAGAACAAATAAAGTCGTCTGATTCTGATTCACTTTGCTTACTAAATTCCAGTTGGTGCAGGAAATCCCTGCTCATCTATGAAGAATGATGAATGATGTATGTCAGGTTTGGCTGTTGCTCAGTGCTGGTGCTGTTTCCAGCAGCATTATTGCCTCTTGTGTAACTGGTGTGAATCAGAAAGTTTATCTTCGGGGCAAAATGCCAAGGAACAAGTCATGTATTAATAATGATGACCAGGTTCTTAGGTCTACTTGCTGCACTATAGTTTACCCTGCACAAACACATGGACACTGGAGACTCAGCTGGTGGTAAACATTGTTCAGGATCTCCAATAGAGTCTGAACACAATGTTGCATAGTTCAGCAAAACATGATGTGCTCCTCAGTGAGGGGATCATTTCCGCTGTCCCATATCTTACATGTCGGCTGCCATCAAACTCTGTACAAATTCATCATCAACACTTTGAGTATGAAGTGCAAAATTCTGATCTCATTTTGAACTTCAGCCAGGACAGCATCTGCAAAAAAATATCAAGCTGCATTGACAAATGGTCCCTCATACCAATTGCCTGTGTATTTGCATTTGTGAAACCACTTTTCACTGGTAAGTGCTTGCACATACGTTTTATTAGATTAAAACATTCACTTGCCTCATGTGTCTGAGAATAAAAAAACAGTGAAGGAAGGAATCCCAAAGGACATTTTCAGTCTCGGGTTCTTCCCCAAAACAAGTGGTGGAAGGACCAGAATTACAGGAAGCAGGGGGTAATACATCAGACCCTGATCAAAGCATTTTATTGGAGTCAGCATTATCCGGCAGTATTTCTCAGAGATGATAGAAAAGGAGAGAGAAAGCTTTTGAAAACAAATTTGTCATTGGGGATTATTTGTATCTTTATGATGACCTTGCAAAAACAGCAAAATAACATATTAGCGAACCTTGCAACTGCTTTCCATGCTCTGGGATGTCTACCAGTGAGCAGATGATACATTCAGATATTCGCTGGACCCCACTGGGTAGTGAATGTACAGTAAGTGCATATAAAAAATACATGAAAAAGACTGAAATTATCACAGAAGGGTATAATTCTGATCATATCTGATATCTGATTTACTTCACTTGACCTACTTTACAACTTCTCAGTTAGTGTTCTTTCTAATAAATATTAAAGTAATTATTTGTTATTTCTACTGACTTTATACTGAAACATGAAGCAAAATGGGACTTATTTGCACTTTGCCAACTGGATGTTCACTGACGGATTTGACATTCGCCAACAGTCTGAGTGTGATTTATAATGAAACAGCACCTGAACTTGGGATTTATTATCCATTACTGCTGTCCGTCAGGCAACATTACATCACACTGCACCGTTCTTCTCAGTTTGCAGCAGCAGCAGCAGCAGCAGCAGCAGCAGCAGCTCACCACCAGGGCAAAATATGCTGTGGACTTACAAAACGTCTAAAAATACTATTATTGCTTTTATAGGTACTTACTTTGACACTGTTTTTTCTCTTAAGGTGGATTTATATTCACCTCTTGATGGCACTTACAGTCCAGTGTTAGAATGTTGCCATTACTGTTCTGTCTTAAGCATCCTGCCAAGAAACAGCTTTGTGCACTTGAAATGTTATACTGCTGGGTTTTCTGTTTTTGTTTGGATGCATTGAATGTTATTTCTGTTGCAATTCACAGCCGAATATGACTTAAGCTCCGATAATTGGCCTGAGGTATTTTCTCTTCTGGGCTTTTTTACAGAAATATGAAAGAAAAATACATTTATTTTTGATTCATACTTGAATTTAAATCAGCACATTAAAGGCCTCACACCCTCCTGCTTTTTTCTGTAACGAAGAAAAGCCTCTAAATTTATAACAATGCTCTCTAGAAACACAAAACACAAATTATCTACCCCCCTCGTCTCCCACTGTCTAAAATACTGCATGTCTGAGTGTTTCAGCAATGAAGCAGAACCAACTGGTTCAGAAAGCTTCTGAGCAACACTATAAACAGTGAATGTACTATCTTAGTCCTGCTGCACTGCAGTGAAGACTGACTCTACTTCAACACTTTAAACAAAATAACACAGGGTTCTCCATGATTTCTCCATGATTTTTGCATTACTCATATTATGTCTCACACGTGGCCCTGCAATGCTGGTTTCCGGTTTGAAAACACACAGGGGAGATGTTATTATCCATCTGTGTAAATAAACAGGGGTGTCTTTTCACAATTATTGCAGAAGTGTCTTCAGACTAGCCTGTAATGTCATCTACCATCAGATAAAGCTACCCAGTGGCTTGTGTTGCTGGTGTTACTATAGTGGAGGTGTGCGGTGGTAGAATGACAGTTCTATGTAACATTAAGAATATCAGAGAATTTCTGGCTGCATTCAGGAGCAGGGCAGGACAAGACAGGAAATGTTTTTGAACATATTTTGTATTTAATGGTTTGTCAATGCATCGCTGCTGGAAGCCAATTTCTGTTTCTAGCAAGAAGCTACCAAGTGCACACTTTTAGTCAGCTTCACTTGTTAATTGAATGCAGTTCCAAGCAGCATGAGGATGATTGCAGATTGGCACGCAGACTGATCTGACGGTGACGCACATTAGTTGACGAAGTGTTTGTGTGTCATCTCAGAATATCTGGTTGCCAGGACAACCTGCTCCTTTTTCCTGCCCCTTAAGTAAACACTGGAGGATGAACAGAAAGAAAGGGATCTAGTCTTGCAGATCTCTGCGGACCCTTTGGAGAGATGGTGGGAGCAGATGTTGAGGAGGAGCCTGTCTATTCGTAGCCTGTTTGTGGAGGTGTGATAGGTCATCAACTATTCCTTGCAAGCAAAATCAGCATTTTCATGAGGAAGAATGGAAGTCAGTGCTGTAGAAAATGCACCTTTTGTGTCCGCCAAGATTGTGGGACATTCTGTTTTCCTGTAATCAAACATGCATGACATTCCCCCTTCAAAGCCAAGACAATATGTGAGCGGAGCATGCTGGCAGATGATCGCCGCGTCCAGCGGAAACACTCCCTCACACATTATGTTTGACAGTCCTGCATCTTTCATCCAGTTACAAAGCTGAGCGTCTACTCTATGAATAGTTAATGGAGGTTAGCATAATAAACAGGTTGTTTTACTGTTATTTATCAATAATGAAATGCAGAGGCAGTGCTACGACAGCCACACTGACACATATATCATCGGATGTTGTGAATAATACAGCCAAAGCCTTTGGAGATGTCTTACTCCAGTCAAAAACGATTCATCTTCAACTGCACATCTGTTCAAGTCAATCTAGAAAGGAGAGAAACAAACAAGTGACATTTAATTGCTCAACTACTCACAGCACAAAAGGCTCATTTCACTGAAACCACCGAGTGCTGGCATGTGATGACTGAAACATGTTCGCACATCACATCAGTGTTGGTTTTGATTAACACGAATGGCATTCAGACTGCGTAAATATTTTCAACAGCAGCTGTGCTCTTGATAGTGTTTTAAATCTGACATCATGGAGACAGGAAAAAAAAAGTGTTGTGATTTTTTTCTGCAGATGTTCAGGCAACATTCCTGTGATGAAGATTTGCACACATGCATGTGGACACAGTGGTCACCTCAGAGATCACTGTTTACATCAAGAAGAATACAGTATGCACACTTTGCAGAAGATCAGGATTTTGAGATGCTTTGAGTTTGCCATCATTCTACTTGAACTGTGTTATATTTGGTTGAAAACACAGCAGGTAATTAGACTTCTTACCATCGAACATGAATGGTTTTCAAGGAAAGATATTTTTGTCACAAAAAAAAGAAGATGGATTAATGCTGTGGCAAAATTGGACAAAGCCTCATTATGGGAGATTTCTATCTGGGGCTTGAATTACAGGAGCGAGGGAGCTCCACGGCTCCCCTGGGAAGGATGTGAGAGTTATGGAAAGTTGGCTCTGACATATTAAGGGGACCCTCTGCCCATTTTTGTTAAAGTTTATTATTATTATTATGACTACTACTACTACTAATCATAATAATAATGATACAATAATAATAATAATAATAATAATAATAATAATAGTAATAATAATAATAACAATAATAATAATAATACAACATTAATAACAATAATAACAACAACAACAACAATAATAATAATAATAATAATAATAATAATAATAATACTACCAGAAATTCCCAGAATTTGCAACTATTCTCTTCCATTCCTCCTCATTTAATTGAATGGAGGAATGAATGAGTTTCGATACATTTCAAAGACACTGTGTAATGGAAAGGTAGAAGCTAAGCTTATATAAATTTCCCCCTTTTACCTTACAAAATTATATTCGTCAAAACAAACTTAAAAAAAAAAACCAAAGCGCATTAATTAAAAATCAGTAAACTAAAATTTCGCATCACAACACATTTGTAAGAGTACAGATTTAACAAACTTAATTTTCCATATTATAATGAGAAATTATTTTTTGTTTGTTTTTCTTTTAAGGCTGACAAGTGTATAGCATAGTTTGATATTTTTGGGACAGTTTTTCCAGATGTTCACCCCTTTGACAGATACATACGGATTTTTTGCATTGAATTGAATATTAGGTAGCGACACGGTGGTGCAGTGGTTAGCACTGTTGCCTTATAGTAAGAAGGTCTTTCTTTCGATATTTGTATGTGGAGTTTGGATTCTCCGTGTTTGCGTTGGTTCTCTGGCTTCCTCCCACCTCCAAAAACATGCTGAGGTGAATTGGTCACTCTAAATTGTCCTTAGGTGTGAGTGTGGCCCTGCTATGAGCTGGCGACTCGTCCAGGGTGTACACCGCTGTCCACCCATTGACAGCTGGGATCGGCTCCAGCACACCCGTGAGCAGAGGATGAAGGAATGTCAAATTTCAGTTCCTCTCAAGTTGTATCGGGTGTCCCTCATTTTAAACAGGTCCTGGATATGTGGGAGTAGATATTATTGTTGTTGTTGTTGTTGTTGTTGTTGTTGTTGTTGTTGTTGTTGTTATTTGTACTGAATCCATGCCACCATGCATGTGGCACTGTCTCTAGAAAAACATGGACATATTGTAAGTATTGAGGATGTCTACGATCAGTAGTAGAAGGGAGATGAGGCCACTCTGCCATGTCTGCAAATCTGCTGAAATGATATAATAAATTATCAAAGAGTGTGGTACACTGAAAAATGTATATTGTAACAGACTGTGTTTCTGAGCATGTCACATACAGTATTAGTGAACAGGACATGAACTGCTCTGTAATCCGATTCCTGTATCTATCACATATCACAAAACATCCTTATCCAACACTTTCCTGGCACCATGAAAACATGTTCATAAATTGGTGAGGGGATGAAGACAGGTAGATGTAATATTGTTTATATGTCATATCTGTTTACCACATTGATACCGGATCCAATGTGATTAATACTATTAGCATAAATGCACAGGAAGCCAAACGCACCCACAGGATAGATCTGTTTTGTTTTGTTCTTTGTCCTTCAGAATTCAAACTAACAGCTGTCAATCACACTCTCACAATACAGAACAATAGCAGAACAAATCTGGACAGATATTTGTGTTGCATGTGATCGATGCTCTGGAGATACTATGAATCAGGTGTTTTGAGCTCAGCTAAACTTTGTCTCATTCTAGCTCTACTTTGATCATGAAAAGAGTATTAATTAGAGGAACACTTAAGTAGGGGGATCTGAGGTCCAACTGTCTCCTGCAGATAAGGGCTGGTTGCCATGGTAAAAATGAACTGATAAGGCAGAATTTAGAATGTTCTGACACTTGGACCAGATGACAAAGAATGGGGAATGAAGGAAGATGGATGAAATATCTATTATACATGTTCAATGGCACAATATAACTTCATTAGAAAACAACATTAATTTGTCACACTCAAGCTCAGTGATTACTGATGATACTGTGACATGTGCACTTTTTCAGGGAATCAGTATAATAATATAAGTTTCAGGATAATTAAGTGTTGACCTTGGCGTGAGCAACAAAGAACAATCCCAAATATTCTGAAATATTAGACGTGTTGGAGGAAGTTTCACTTCAGTTCAGACAACTCTATTTATCCCAAAGGGCAATTCAGTTTAGTCTGCTGAATTGTCTACCCAGATGATGAATACATTTTATGAAAACAAGCCACACAGATCTATGCCAGGGAAAATAAGTAAACAGTCAGAACACTGACAGAGATGTTCACTGGCACAACAAGCACAAACACACAGTAAACAAACACAAGTGTAGTTAAAAGCACACAAAAATGTGTTGCATAGTCTGAGAATGATCTGATCTGAGATATTTTAAGTCCATTGTACTTACAAGTTACAAGGTAGTGTCACTATGCAGGTTTCACAACCTGATGGAATGAATGAAGGAGGGAATGATTTCTGGTCGGAGGCTTCCAATAATATATATTCTCAATGACAACAACTTATTATTTTTGTAAAATATCTCAGAAGGTCTCATACCGCCGAGTTGATGCTTCTTTGGCTGATAGATACAATATCAGTTCAGATTTTCAGCTTGACAGCTACATGACACTGCACACACACACATCACCGCTGACTACCAGCTCAGAGGGCGATAACAGAGCTTACATTTCTTTACTGACCATGAAATGTAGTTTCACATTTAATAGTAACTTCGGTTAACCTTGTGATAGGGGTGGACTGGTGTCTATGTGCTGTAGGAATACATTGATGATTTTATCTTGCTGGGCTCGGGCTAACCGGCATAAACAGCTAATGAATCCTTTATAAGTCACTTCACTAAGTTACCAGGTGTCAGTGAAGGTCAGAGGCTTGGTTGTTTAAATCCGTAACAGAGGTGGCACGAATCAGACAGGAAGATATGTCCAAATGTTTGCGTGTGTGGGTGTGCTGGTGGATGTGGCTCAGGCTGCAGAGAAGGAAGCGTGTGGTGTGTGTGGTGTGTGTGGTGTGTGTGGTGTGGGCATGTCCAGACCCTTGGACAGTAACCCTGATTAGGTTGTTTTGTGTTTTGTGTAGATGAACTGTTTTGTGGGCAGTCAAGCCATTTTCACATTTAAAGACGAGACAAGGTGCATGTTCTGTCTCACACATCTGCCTGACATTCAGATTACTGTGTTTTATCAGCTGACAGGATTTTTTTTTTTTTTTTTTTTTTTTTACTACCAGTTACTGCAGTGATGGGGTTAACACATCAAAGACTGGCTCATACAATCAGTCACTGTGCCCTGGCTTTACACAGACAAAGAGTTGAAACTAAATCACAAATATCCTCTCATGCTAAGCCAGGAAAAATGTATTTATTTCATATAAACTTAATCTTTTCCATGGTCTTTGTTTATATTGCAGCCTGGACAAGTTGAGGTTTAGTACTGAAGTAGACACACCAGATATAATAGTTTTCAAAAACAGTTGGGTCATTGTCCTCGTGATTAAAAAAAAAAAAAAGTCCCATGTTGTATTGTCTGTGTCTGAGAGGAGAGTGGATCTCAGGCCCACCAGCACTAATATTTTAACCAATATTTGTTTTGTTTGTAATTGTTGGGGCAGTGTTAATGGAGAACGTGATGTAAATGGATGTAAAATCCCTAAATAGTGCAGCGAAAAGGAAGAAAATAAGCTTTATACATTATCTATACTTGAAATAAATGAATAAACTGTAAACAGATAGAACACAAACTTATAAGCTGTAATTCATGTGTTCCATTCATGACCAGTGTTTATTATATTTATATTTATATTATATATATATATATATATATATATATATATATATATATATATATATATATATATATATATATATATATATATATATATTCATTACCATATTGACAGAGTGTAATTAGTTTGATCATTTGAACTAAAGTATTTTGTCTGCATATTCCAGCATGTTCTCACATAATCCTAATTAAAATAAATGACCACATTTCATCATGTCATATTCAACTGTCTGGGTGGAGATTAGTTGGTCATTACATGCAGATTACAATCTTCTCATTTACTTGTATTTAAGAAACAAGGATCTGCCTATCTAGCTATCTGTTCTACAACCAAACATGTTTTTTGTCTAAACTCGTAATGGCAAGCAGATGTTTTATTGCTGAGCTGAGAACATTAATGTAGGATTTGCAATCATGATGACAAAAGATGAAGATTTGAAAAATATATCTCCACAATTAGCTACATCAAAAATGAGTCATAGATATTGAAGTTGCTGTTCAAAAAAATCTTAAACTACTGAGTAATTTCATTAAATGTGTCCTGCTTTGAATAGATAAGACCTTTTTGTTTTCATTCAAATTTTCAGTTTGTTCACTTCACAGATTACAAAGTGCCATTATTATCAGTTTAATTATTCTCAGAGATTAGAGACTTAAATGCCTAAATAAAATGTCAACATACTGCAATGGCTGTGATCTATTTTATATTTTAACGATGGTTGGAAATCTCCTCACCCATAAAAACTTCCCATGTCTTTATGCAGACACATAAAATCTACAAGAAATTTAGTTTAAATTTAAGATGCGGAGAAAATGTCTGTCATATATTTAATCTTGAGCTTTGATTTCAGGATCTGTTTGGGAAATGGAAAAAACACTAATTGGATCAACATTAGATTCAAGAAATTCCATTTAAATTCATGGACTTTGGAACAACAGCAGAAAAAAGCTCATCAGCTGTGTTTGCTCGCGCTGCAGTTCCTTGTGCAAATGTCTGTGTAATCCTGTGAAACATAAACAAAACGCTATGATTCATGGTCAGTGGCATCAGGGAGAGAGAGGCTTCAGCTGCTGCTTTTTCCCTTCAGACAATGTAAGCATTTGTTTTTGTTTATGCATTTGTTTGTCCTTTATCGTTGACTCGTTAAATTCCACTAAAGTGAATGCGGTGGTAAGTTTTGTCAGCCTTTATGTAAGACCAGTCTTACAACATGTTGCATAATACTGCTGGAAAATGGTGTAACATACGACGGACCAAGTTCCTCAAAATTATTCTAAAATATCATTTATTCAAAATTTATTCAGACCAAGGTGGCAATATACCTTTACCTTGAGGCAACAAAGTGCATTGTGAGTCTATTGTTTGGCCCCGGGTGTGCTGCTCTGGCCAGATTTTGTCACTCAATATGAAGGGTTGGTGAGGCGACATTCAGCTGCAGGCAATAAAGACATGGACGGCATAAACTGAGCAAAGATTGATGTACTGCATCTGTGCACGAGGTCGCAGGCAAACAGTTAGCATTGCTTTGTTTTCTGAACTGTGAATCTGAATGAAATGTACAGACCTGTTAACGAGGAGTATGCAAAAACTGTGTGGGCAGCATGGGCCATCCCATCAAACTCTGGAGCAGATTTGAATCACGAGGCAGATGCATAAATGATATTTTAACATTTGTTAGTGTTGCAAGAGTAAAATCAGGTATCTCACAACATTGAACTTTAGACGTTAGCAACTGCACTCTGATAAGCCAAGTTCATCAGCGTTCAATTGGAGCCTTTATGTTATGGCGTGAAAATGAATCAGTTAATATCACCACGCTGAACTCACAGAGATAATTCAGATGGGCCGATTAGACTGCCTCTCTGCTGCTGTCAATTCTGTCAGCTTTACTCCTACTTGAACTCATGTTACTGCTCAGACACATTGTTTTATCATGTATTACTTTGAGTAATGAGCTGTTTAATGAGTTTTCACAATGTGTGGAGGCAGACACGCAGAAAAAAAAAGCAGCCGCTGACAGGTAATAAAATGTTCAAAAATTAGCAGCTAATGCAAACTGCAACTTTTGAAAGAAGCAGAGAAAAGCAGCTGGCAGAATGAACTGGACTGGCAGAGCTTTACATGACAGAAGAACACTGATATCAGCACTGAAACACTGAAGTCTAAATGACAGGAAAGCAGTGAAAAACCTGGCTCAACTTGACTTCTGATTCAATCACTCAGGCCTTGTTCACACTACAGCCTTGGATCCGATGTTTGTCATATCCAGATGTATCCAGACATGCCCAGTTCTAGACTGCCATGAGTGAATATGTTTGACATGGAACCACATGCTGCTTGGTTGTTTTTTTTTTCTTCACTTTTTTTGTCCCTCAGTGCCCATGCATAGAACCTGGCCTATATCCAGATATGTTTCCACAAGAAATTAGGGTGACCAGATGTCTTGCTTTGCACAGGACAGTCCTGGATTTCCAATACTTTTCACATGTCCTGGAAATTGACACATTCTCCTGCACTGTTGTCGAACAAACAACGAAAAAAAATGAGTCACATTTACAAGCAGGATTTATATCCGCATTGACGTAACGTGTGCCTGTGACGTTTGCAATGAACCCCTGACTGTGCTTTCCAGTTATCTGTATTTTGTTTTGTTTGTTTTCAAACGATGGTGACTGAAAGTGAGCAGATCTCGTTACCACAGTAACTCCAACCAGATCAGCATCATGTTCCGCTCACAAATCACCTTTGTGATTCGCTTATTTTCTGTCTGCAAACAGTCCAATTACAGTTTTTTATGCACTGCAACACTCTCAGGCACACACACAGAGAGAGAGAGAAGCAGGAGCAGAATAGAAATCCTTATTTTTGACTGTGCATCCGTGTCCAACACTGTCCACACACACTGGTGAGGTGGGATCCCTACTCTACATGAAATCCATCCAATTGGATTTCTACAGATGTGTCTTCAGTACACGCTGCTCATTCAAATTCAGAATCAGATATCATGACGCCTCATTTGCGTCACTTGCAGTGTGACACAGTGACTGATGTGCTCCCACTAGTTGCTACTTAATGTCACCAAACCTCTCACTGGGCGGTGAAGCTGGCCATGACTGTAGCGCAAAACATGGCTGTTTGCATGAGTCCCCTGTGAGGCAGTGACATCGCTTGAAAGGAAAAATGTCTTTGCTCCATTTCCCCACGGCTCATACATAAGAATTATTATAGTGTGTTTCTAGCGCAAGAACGGATACCTGTGTTGTCACCATAGCAAGCCTTGCGGAAAGGTCAGTACAGAATGCTGATGGACTGACGTGAGGACAGAACAAACCTGATCTGATCACTGACAAATGACAGTGCAGACAGTAGAGATTCAGGAGTGTTTGCCTGCAGTGTGAACGAGGCCTTAATAACCTGAATCACTTGAGGGAGTTTTGAGTGAGTCAGTACCAAACCCTGAGCACAGGACACCTTCCAGTGAAACTGGAGGTCACTGTCCAAGTCGTCTTTTTTGTGGTATTGTGGATATCTCACCACAACAGGTCTGAGTCAGATTTGGGTGATTTTACACTGGTCAACAGTATTCACTGTTGTTAAGGTGCAGGAGTTATAGACGATGGGTTTGACTACATGAGCCCGATGTAAGATGTAGACTGAATGGATGCGAGCAAATGGAGACAGAAAACCCGCCACAGCAGGATCAGATAGAGGGCCGATACCTTCAGCTGGACGAGTGAATTCACAACCATCGCTATAAGAAAAAGATGTTAGAAGATTCCCCTGAGAAAAAAAAGAGCCAGCTGAATAATGCTAATAAAGACTGGTGAGCCTTTGTGTATGAGGCCAATGGTGTTGGTTGATTTAATAACATGCAACATATTCATGCATTCAAAGAACAGACTGCACCTCCACAAGCTCTTTGATAAGCCTCCCTTCTTTCACCACAAGAATGTCACAGATGAGCTGTAATGTTTAACAATACATGGTCAATATCATCCTTTCTCTCTGTTCTTCTTGATGGAGAGGTGTAATGTTAAGATTAATACATGTAAATGTACTGCTGGCAGCTGCAACTCAACCGTGTGTGTAGGAAACATTTTTCTAGGTTTATGTCTGAACTGTCAGTAGGAATATGTCCACCAAATACATACATGACGTGGACCGCGCAGGAGGTCTGAAACCAGAGGCATATGTTTAGGCTTTAGTCTAGAAAGATTGCCTGAAGCCATTTGAAACCCTTACAATGGAACATTCAGTACCACAGACCCGTGGGGCGAATGCAGGCTGACAGAGCAGGGTACATAACTGTAGATTATCTCTGAGCTGATTACAGGACAATTTATAGAAAGCAACTTATTTCTCACTGCAATACACATACAATCAGCTGAAAACAACTACCCAGTTGTGTCTGACAGAGCTGCGGTCAATATCGTCAATGACCATGAAGCTGGAACTACCATGGTGAGATGGTTTTTGGCCTGGACTCTGATGTCTCTCTTACTAATGACTTTCCTCAAGTCAATTACTGTTCCAGCTTGTGTTTCTCTATGGCCTGCACAGTACTTACACACATTAATGTGACATACCACGGTGAAGCAAGAAAGTGGATAACGCATGAAACACCTGAATTAGCAGATACTTAACCATTGCAATATAGATCATTGCAGTGTAAACCAATATAATTTATTTTGTGTGTGTGTGTGTGTGTGTGTGTGTGTGTGTGTGTGTGTATATTTTGACTGTGACTATTATTAGTTTGCAAGGTTCTTTATCTTTGTCCATATATCTTTAAAGTAAATATCACTCCATATAACTGAAGGGAAATGATTATGATTAAAACATATGCTGTACCCACCGATGTGTTTCACTACTTTTATGGATCTATGACCTGTCACTATGGCTTAGTGACAGGTCAGTGTGTTGGACCCATTAGTTGAGTTGCTATATTCTGGTGAAGTGTTGTGAGATAACATTTCCTTTAAACAGGCATAAAATGTAAAATTGAAGTGTCTTGTCTTTACCATGAATAAAGTTATAGTTATGGGATACTTGTTGTGAATTTGCCCTGTACAAATACAGTCTGACTTGACTCGATTGCGTGGAACAGGGGTAGCCCAGGTTTGGCAGACGAGATGAGATCAGGGGCTTCAAACTGCTCCTCAGTGTGCCGCTCACTGCTCAGGTGTATGTTCGTGTGATGTGTGAGTGCATGTGTTTATGCCTCAGTGACTTAAATATTTTACCCCTTGGATTAACAAAAGTATGTCCTCTTCTGTATTATTCTATAGAAACACCAATCATAAATGGAGAGGTTGGGGTTGGGGCAAAAAACATTTTCATCCTATTCTGTCTGTACATCCACCTATTGCTGGTTTGTCCATCCCAGGGAGAAGGATCCTTCTTTCAGCGGCTCTCTTGAGGTTTCTGCAGTTTTTTCTTAAAAGATGGTTTGGCAGGTTCTCCTCAGTCTGATTGAGGGTTTAAGGACAGCGGATGTTGTATTGTGATTTGTTATGTTGACTTGTATAAATCAAATTGAACTGAAACAATTCACTGTTTAACAGACATTCAAAGTCAAACAGATGCAGTCCAACCAGTCAAATATTTTTGTCACTGCTTGCTGGTTGGATGTGAGACACTTAGCCTGAAGAATGTGAGGCTGCTTTCCTATGATAAGACTAAAAACCTGCACTTTGAAGCTCAATTACAGACAGCAGCTACTGAATCTTAAGTTCAAACATTTGAACTTTTGAATTGAGTCATCTTAAATTGCAGTAAACTGTGTAACTGTTGGTGAGTAACATTGTTCCACCACCTGTTACTGTCATGATGGTCAAGTCAGCCTGTGTAGTCATGTTCATGTCTGTTCCCCATCCTGTTTTATTGTGAAAGTCATTGCTTGTTGTCATTTCTGCCACCTTACCCTTCCTCCCTTCACTACCCTCATTGTTTACACTGTTCCCCTCTCTTTCCTATTTAAGCCGGTCATGTCCCTTGTCATGTTGCCAAATCGTTACTATTGAGGTTGAGAACGCATTACAGAGTCATAGTCTGTCTAGATCTTTCCCTTGAGTGAATATCTGAGTTTCCTTGCTAATTGTTTTATAGCCTTTGTGTTGTATACCCAATCCTTAGCCTTTAGCTTTGCGCTTTCTGTTTAGCCTTACTAAATTGTCCTTTTCCCCGGTCCAGGAGATTTTAGTTTGATTGAGATCCTTGTACGCTTTTCCACCTCCTAGCGAGTGTCGCTTTCAATTCTCCCCTCATTTGAATCTCTAGCATTGTTTTTTTGAGCTTAGCCTTTGTTTGTTGAAATTATTAATAAAGTGAAAGTTTTGGTCGTCTGCATCTGGGTTCAGTCATTCCTACAGAACGATTTGGCCTAGAAATGAACCCAGCAGACAACGTTTCCCTGCCGAACCTGGTACTCTCCCAAGGAGAAAGTAGTAGGCAGAACCAGGCCCAGGTCGCTACCGTCCTCCATGACATGTGAGCGATCAACACTCGGCAGGAGGAGTTCTACGACTCTGTCACCGATCAGGTCACCCTGTTAGCTCACCAGATACAGGAGATCCTCACCTGCCTGCGTTCGACGCCGTCTGGCTCCGGCATTGAGTCTGATCACAACCCACTGCCCCGTCAACCCACCGGTGCGGTTCGACCTCATCTCACCGCACCGGAATGCTTCTCTGGTGACTCCCGTCAGTGCCATCCCTTTTTGGTCCAGTGCAGCTTGCACTTTGAGCTCAACCCGGAGGCATTCACCACGCCTTCATGATGTCGCACCTCACCGGACGTGCGGCAGCCTGGGCCACGGCAGAAAAGGACCACAACTCAGAGGTATACGATTTGCCAGACCTATTCATAGACTCGTTAAAGAAGATCTTTGACCACTCCACGTGAGGCAGCGGAGGCCCTCAAGCGGTTGGTTCAAGAAAACAGGTTGGTGGCGGACTATTCGATGGAGTTACGGGCTCTGGCAACGGACAGTGGCTGGAACGAGTCTGAGTGAAACTTTAAAAGACCAACTGGCTCCCCTAGATCTTCCCCAGGACCTCGACAGTGTCATCGCCTTCACCATCCGGTTGGACAGCTGCCAGGTCTCCCTCCTCGACTGGAGGGACGGTTCCCAACAGTGACGGTGCATCGGTGCCCCCAGTGGAACCGGGTCGGACCAGGCTGCCAGTGGAGGAACGTCAGCGTCCCCTCCTGGAGGGTAGGTGCTTCTACTGCGAGCAGAAAGGCCACCAAACCGCTGGCTGCCCAGTGAAGGTCCACCCCGCGGGAAATCCCAAGACCCTGATGAGTCCTCTCTCCACCGACACACCCCCACGTAGACTCACGCAGGTGACACTCACTCACCTGAACTGTTCTACCCAATGTGAAGCCCTGATCGATTCAGGAGCAGATGTAAATCTGTTATCCAGCAAACTGGCCCGCAAGTTGGGAGTGACGACCCATGAACTGCCTATTCCCTTGGAGGCCAAGGGGATTGACGGCCGCAGTCTGTTTCGGGTGTCCTAGGTCACAGATCCGGTCAAGCTCGTCATTCAGGATCATGGAGAAGCTATGACCTTCCACCTCTTCGACTCACAGAGCCACGCCGTAGTATTGGGATTCCCATGGCTATGCCGGCACAACCCCAGCTTGGAGTGGAGCATGGGCAGAGTCGTCGGGTGGGGACAAGACTGCACGAAACTCTGTCTTCAGAGTTCAGACAGATGACCCAGTGATACTGGGTTGTCTGGCGGGCGGCGACCAGGTTAGGAATTCGCTTTCTGTCTCCCTCCAGCAGCCGGACTTGACCGGGGTCCCTGATTGCTTCCACGACCTCGCTGAAGTGTTCAGCAAGGCCAAGGCCTCTCCAGGCCTCCGCGTCGCCCCTGCGCGATTGACCTGATTCCGGGAGCTACACTTCCCAAGGGAAGGCTGTTTTCCATCTCTAGCCCCGAGAGGAGAGCAATGGATGAGTATATCGAGACCTCACTGAAAGCAGGTCTGATCCGACCTTCTTCCTCCCCGGTGGGGGCGGGCTTCTTCTTTGTCGGGAAGAAGGATGGCTCCCTGAGACCCTGCATCGACTATGGTCCTCTCAATGAAATAACTGTCAAGAACTGGTACCCTCTACCCCTCATGTCTTCTGCTTTTGAACAATTACAGGCAGCCCGGGTGTTCACCAAGCTGGACCTCCGGAACGATTATCACCTGGTCCGGATTTGAGAGGGGGACGAGTGGAAGACCGGTTTTAACACGCCCACCGGACATGATGAGTATCTGGTCATGCCTTTCGTTCTCACAAATGCACCCGCTGTTTGTCAAAACATGATAAATGACGTCTTGAGAGATTTCCTGGACCAATTTGTGTTTATCTTGACGATATTTTAATTTTCTCATCTGACCTCGTCAGCCACACCAGCCATGTCCGTCAGGTGCTTCAGTGCCTGCTGCAAAACAATTTGTATGTTAAGGCGGAAAAATGCGAATTCCACGCCAGGACTGTATCCTTCCTGTATCCATCCATACAGATGGACCCGGCAAAAGTGAAGGCCGTTGCAGAGTGGCCGGTTCCAGACAACCGCAAAAGGGTGCAACAATTCCTCGGCTTCGCAAACTTCTACCAACGGTTTATTCGGAACTTCAGTGCCATAGCGGCTCCTCTTCATTTTCTCACATCCACCAAGACGCAGTTCAGGTGGAGTGAGTCGGCCGTCAAAGCCTTCAAATAGCTTAAATCCCTGTTTGTTTCGGCCCCCATTCTGACCGTCCCCGACCCAGCCAGGCAGTTCGTAGTGGAGGTAGGCGCATCCAACTAGGGCGTTGGTGCGGTACTCTCCCAGCGTTCCGTGAAAGAAGGGAAAGTCCATCCGTGTGCTTATCTGTACAGGAAACTGTCAAGCATGGAACGGAATTATGGTGTCGGGAATAAGGAGTCGCTAGCGGTTAAGATTGCCCTTGAAGAGTGGCGGCATTGGTTAGAGGGCTTGCAGCTTCCTTTCATCGTATGGACAGACATTAAAAACCTTCAGTACCTGAATGCCCGTCAGGCCAGGTGGTCGCTTTTCTTTAATCGTTTTAATTTTACCATCTCTTACAGGCCAGGATCAGAAAATGCCCTCTCCCGGCTGTTTGATCCCAAGCCTGCTGCCAAGAGACCAGAACCCATCCTTCCATCCTCATGTGTTGTAGAGGCGGTTTCCTGGCAGATAGAATCTGAGGCAAGCCAATGGCAACAGCAGGCCACCCGAGGGCTGCCTCCCCAACCAGCTTTATGTCCCGGAGGGGCTGCGCTCAAAGGTGGTACGTTAGTCTCACTCTTCTGTTGTCTCCTGTCACCCTGGTGTCCACAGAACCTCGTTTGCTGTGAAGCAGCGATTCTGGTAGCCGGCCATGGAAAGCGATGTCAAGGAGTATGTGGGGTGTGTAGTGTGTGCACTCGATCCAGGGCGGCTACCAGCTCCCCGGCAGGTCTCCTCGTTGCCAGCTGTCCATGGCCCAACATCTCCCTGGACTTCTCACCGTGGTGGACCGATTCTCCAAAATGGCACACTTTCTAGCCTTGCCCAAGTTGCCATCGGCCAAGGAAACAGTGCAGGGACCATGGTCCCCAGTTTGTCTCCAAGTTGTGGAAGGAGTTTTGCAGTCTCTTCGGAGCCACGGTCAGCCTTTCCTCTGGCTACCACCCCGAGTCCAATGGTCAATCGGAGCGGCTGAACCAGGAACTGGAGACCTGCCTGAGGTGTCTGGTGGCCCAGAATCCAGCCTCCTGCAGCAAACACCTCACTTGGGTCAAGTTTGCGCACAACACCCTCCCCACTTCGGCCACCGGAATCTCCCCTTTCCATTGTGTGTTGTGGTGTGGTCGTGTCCTCTGCCCATGTCCTGGTCCGCTGATGCCACAAGGTGTCGGAGGCCACCCGCAGAGTCCTCCTCCGATACCAGGGGGCGAATAAGGGGAAGGCCAACAGGAGGAGAAGACCGGCTCCGGAGTATCAGGAGGGACAAAGGGTGTGGTTGTCCACTAAAGACCTCCCAATCCCCCACAGTTCCCGTAAGCTGGGGCCCCACTTTGTAGGGCTATTCCCGATCTCGAAGGTCATCAACCAGATCTCGAAGGTCATCAACAAGCAAGGTGAAGCCTCTCAGGGAGAGCCCCTTGAATTAGATCATCACCCAGAAGGTGATGATGCACCTTCTTGTCATCACTCCGTCACACCTATAACACATAGTGTGCGCCAGAAATTGATTCATTGAGAAAATTGATAATTTAACATGAGCTACTAATATAAGTAATGATACTAATAAATCCACAATAGTGATTGTGTTACATAATAAATAGTTATCAGTATGAAATAGCAGTACAAATGATAATTATAGCTCTATGTTTGAAAAACAGGAGGAGTGAAAACAGCAACTAAAACTCTTTGTATTTTCACATAACGTAGAAGGAAACTATTACCTGATGTTGCTGTATCCATCATGTCTAATAAACACCCACCAGCGGGATATACAGTAAATGGCGTGAGTGAGAGCCTGAAACACTAACCCTTGGCCTCAACATGATGGCTTTCTTCCATCAAAAGACTGCTGGTTGAGTACAGCATGTGAAGTGTTCCTCCAGGTCCACAATGCAGGATAAATAAACATTTTTCAGAAAGCACACAAGTTGAAAGAGAGGGGTGAATATATTTGGCATTACGGTGTTTATGTTGTCACTAAACGTTCTGGCAGTACTGGCAGTATAGTTGATTCCTTACTAATTCACTGATGAATGATGTACTCATGAAAATGTCAGTATAATCACCTATGCATTGAATTGCTGACTCTGATGGGCTTTTGTGGCACATTCCCACCTGGTACCTAATTTATACTTCCCTGTATAGATGTTCTGCTTGGATGCACTGTAATGACAATTATGCTGTTCTGAAGTTACCTACTCACATTCTTTATAATTCAACTCACACAGAAATGTGCATCACATTATGCTGTATTTTCAAAAAAAAAAACATTGTGATGATTACAGAATGAATTGTAAATTAGAATGAATAAATTGGTCTTTTGTATTTTGTTCTGCTGCTTATCATTAATTTTCATGTGGCGTATGCTTTTTAATACTGAATTCCCCCGCAAAGCGTTTAATCAGCAGTGCATGTGCTTGTAGTGCACCTAAAGGCCCAGACGGTGTTAAATGAATTATGGATTGCAGCTGGTCCTCTGGTACAGAAACCTGCAAGGTCATATCAGACTGAGAGAGCAGAGGGCAAACAAACAGCTACCCCAAATGACCTTGCTGAAGTGTGAAGGTATTAGCCAAATGTAATCAACAGATGTCATTTTTATAGCCCTTGATTTTTCATTCTTCTTGTAATAAAGGTTCACTTTGATTCTAGTGACACTCATAAAGGTAAAGTAACATGAAAAGAAGTCAGCATGGTGGACTGACGGCAGCAAAAAGACACCAAAGGGCGTATTTGACTGAGTTGATCTAGTTGTTATCTATGGCGTTTGTACAGTCGATGAGGGCAAGAGTGGGTGGATGGGTCTGACAAACTCTGAAAGGAATTCCTGTTGCAGAAAAGTGTTTCTCTCTTACAAAATTGAAGCGTCAAGACAAGACCAAGACCAACTACTAGTTCAGCTCGAGACCGAGACACAAAAAAAAAAAAAAAAAAAGTTTTTTTGCCATCTTGCGTGAGTTGTGGAACATAACAGCACCATACTGGGTTCAGCTGCTGAGTATAACTATGAGATTGTATTCAACTACAGGTACAATAATACAGAGACAGCGTGTGTGAATTTACTATAAATGTTTTCATCAATTGGCTGAGGATATGTTATATGTGAATTTTACATATTAAAGATACCACAATTATCAACTTGAAATTGCTTAATATTATCATTATAGTAGCCAAATGACACTATATAATATCAGCATCACTGGAATGGCATAGGCCTAATGTATGCCTAATGCTTAATCAATTACAACGATTGCAAACATTATTCAGAGGCCAATGATGCCTGCCTGGATATTATAGGTTACAAATCCCTTCGAGACCCAAGACACTCATGACCACAAAAAGTGGTCTCAAGAACTACAAGTCTACCACACACACACACACACACACACACACACACACACACACAACGCCCCCAACATGATGCCACCCTGGCCAGGTGCCCATATCACCCAAAGCTAAATCTGCCCCCTTGACACGTTTTGTGGAAGTCATAGATGGATTTATGGATATAACATGTCATGCTATAACATATGTGCTCCATAGACATGATCTCACACCACATCATAGTATTAAAACACAAAATAAAAACAACATTGACATTCAGAATAGCTCCCACTACGGCTGTAAAATCTCCCTTGTATTGTAGTTCTTTATGTTAATGTTAAATAACATCATCTTAAGACAACACCGCTTCCTCTCCTCTCCAGAGAAAGTAAGGAAGATTTTTGGACTAAACCTTCAAATGAAACACACACACACACACGCACATGCACAGAGAGAGAGAGAGAGAGAGAGAGAGAGAGTCATATAATATTTGAATCCTGTTGACAGAAAAAAGCAGATGGTTTGTTCGTCTTTGGTGGGGATTATTTTTTGGACTTGTTTTGTTGTTGAGTCTATTGGCTGCACATTTGTCATTTATTCACCATCTGTTAAAGTTTGGAGACATAGTCTCTATGGTTATCAGTCCATTAAGATATGGGTATTTGTGCAGCTTGGGAATTTTCCTACCTCCAGTTACTGACAAGAGTTTTCTTAGCCTGTTAGTTTGTTGTGTGTGATGCCAAAGCCACTTTTGGTGAATGAAGAGATCGTCATATGGCTTTCATGGCTCGCTTGGGCTGGTTCTGATAATTGCATCGCCACACACACTGTTGTCTGTGAAGGTTCTCAGTCATCCAGGTCATGGTATCTTGCTGGGTTAAATCGTAGGCAACTGGACTTCTAGTATACAGTCCTTTGTGTGAGGTAACGACCCAACTTACTACTAGTACTAGTAGCAGGACTCCCCAATAGTCAAGTTCAGAAATGAAGAAGCTTCTCGGATGAGTGGCAAAATGTCTTCAAATAAACTAGAAGTCCAGTTGCCTACGATTTAACACACACACACAAAACAACTTTTTTCAAGGAAACAGCAACAGTGTGTCGTACAGCATTTTGTGCTGTACCGAACACCAAGTCCACAGGAGTGCAGAGCTCATGCCCAAACATGAGGACTGCAGGGGTGCATTTTGTGGATTCCTGATTCGCCATCCGGTATGCCCACAGAACCAAAGGTAGGTGCCGGTCCCAGTCTCGCTGCTGGCAGCTAGTCATGATTGCAAGCTGGGTGGCCAGGGTGCAGTTGAAACGTTCAACCAGTCCATTGCTCTGAGGGTGCAATGGTGTAGTCCAGGTATTCTTGATGCCAAGCCTCTGGCAGACCTCACTGAACACTTAAGCTTCAAAGTTCTGTCCCTGATCACTGTGCAGTTCCTCTGGTTGACCAAAGCGGCAGAACATCTCATTGACAAGGTACATGACTCTGATCAGGAACCGCATATCCCTCAGGCCACTTGGTGAAATAGTCCACGGCCACCAGGACGTAGCGGTTCCCTTGGTCAGTGGTAAGAAAGGGGCCCAGGATGTCTACACCCACACGCTCTATTGGGGCCCCCACCTGGTGCTGCTGCAGGGGAGCGTGCGAGCCCTTTCGAGCAGTGCAAGAGTCACACCGATGAATATAAAGCTCTACATCTTGACGACATCTCAGCCAGTAGAATCATGACCGGAGCCGGTGTAGAGTCTTAGCCACTCCAAAATGGCCTGCGCCCACTGAGCCATGGACAATCTGAAGGACCCTGGAGCGTAACTGTTGAGGAACCAGGAGTTGGAAGACATCCCGGTGGCCCCCAGGGGTCTGCCAGCGACGATGGAGGAGGCCATCACGGATGGTAAGGTTGGTCCTCTGGGCATAGAGGGCCTTGGTCTCCAGGTCCAGTGCTGACTCTGCATTCCATGTTGGTCATTGGCTGGTCCCTATCTACTCTAGGACCCGAGAGAGGACAAGGTCTTGGCTCTGGTCAAGCTGGAGCTGCTGGGGATCAATGGTTCCCAAACTGTTGTTGCCAGCTGCTGTTGGTGCTGAAACCTGAGCCCCACTCTTGTTATCCAAGGGGATGGGCTGCAGGGCTGAGACAATTGGGTGTCCACACGCAGGCAGTACCGACACTGTTCCACTTCACAAGGTCGTCGGAACAAAGCATCTGCATTGGCATGAAGATGACCAGACCAATGACGGATCTCAAATTCGTAGTCCTGTAGTGTCTCTAACCATTAATCAATCAATCAATAGTGCTTTACAACAGACATTAAAAATAAACATTAAAACAGTAAAACATCCTGCCCCCCC
>CAAKHB010004182.1:29916-55776 GCA_901007665.1 Aeoliscus strigatus
GTCCATTATAAGTATGCAGTATCATAACTACATCTTTGATGTTTATAATAAACCAAACTGAAAATTTTGAAAATTGAGGAAGTTATGGTTATATAAAAAGTAGTGCTGTCATTTTAACGCATTAATTCGATTAAATAATTACAAAATCCTGTAATTAATTCGATAATTTTTTTTAATCGACTGACAGCACTAATAAAAAGTACATGCACCATAGATAATGTTATGAATGAGCGAGTACCCTGTGGCAAGATGGCCGCCATGTGGCAAGATGGCCGCCATGTGGCGACATCGCTCTCCATTGGCCAGCGGAGTGGGGGAGTCTTCTAGCCTTCTTATATACATCCAGAGACATATATAGGGAGACCTGCACTTGGTCCCGCATCAGGTGTGATTCTGATTTGCAGACATAGTGGACTTTACTCCTTGACAGACAGCCAATGGAATTGAACAGCTGTTTTCAGAGCTGCCTGCATCACACGCGTTTAGACAGTTGGACAAATATGGACAAATATGAACTTCGTTTGGAGGACCCTGAATTGACTGTGTTTGGGCAGCTTGTCAAATGGAAGGTTGATGGGGGCAGGAGTTTCCGCCCATTATTGAAGTATTATGGCTCTGTTTAGCTGAATGACACACAGCGCCAAACAGGGAACACAAGTGTCTTTCCTAGTTCCATGGCAGCGGAGATGTCCTTTCCAGACTCTGCGTATAAAAAAGTGCTATATGAATAAAGATTTGGTCTGTGGTTCCCTTCACAGTGTCTTGATCAGCAGGCTGACATTATTTACCTTGTTGTACCTCTGACTGATATGTAACCTACATTTTTCATATACAGCCTTGTCTATAATAATCACAATCATAATCTTAATCATAATATTCACAAGTGATGAATAACACCATGACCATAACTCAAACATTTCTTGTCTGTGAATATTATAATGTGATATGAAGACAACTCTGATTCTGGTATCAAACCAGTGCCATGGACAAAACAGACAAACACAAAAGTAGTCAAAGTGTGAACAGCTCAAAAGGTCTTGTTGGAAACATAGACGGTTCTGCTGTTTGTCAAAGATTTTATGAACTTAAAAAGTTAACATCCCTCAAGGGTAGATTGGAAAAGCTTCACAAGCACAGAGTGGAGATAATTTCCTGGGATTTAAACATTCTCAGTGCAAACATTTCTTCAGTAGGTTTCAAAGTATGAAGAAAAGTTCAGTCTCTTTCATTTCATTTCTTAATTTTATTTTGTGGAATGTTGAGCATGCAGTGCACCCATTCTGCTCAAAGGGCCCATCTAGCCTTAAAGAACACTGACAGTGATATTTAGCTGTGACTTACTCCACTGCCTGTGCCAATCTCTGGAGGAAATGCTGTTTGCAGCGGTGTGCATCTGTATGTGCAGTGGACTCAGAAGTTGGTACACACACATTTTCCTAAACAGATGCCAGTGTTTGGGGTTTCCTGGAGCAGATATAGTATTCTCAGGTTTTTAAAAAAGTATGTAAAAATCAACAGCTGTCAGTGACCGAGTCACATTAAAACAATGATCTTGTATAATCACTTCATCAGCATGAATTTCACAAACAGTGCAGCTGGAAACAATGGGAGCGGGAGGCAGCAGGAGCCCCTTGGCACCCCTCCTTCTAGTTCAGCTCCACAGGGAAGAGTGTGACAACATTTTGTCTGCTGTTCCTGCTCCCCACCTTACACCGCTCCTTATGTTTCTCTTGGGGGTTTACCAGGCTGTTTTAACTTCAGCAGACTTTATTCTACTTTAATTGTCCTGTCCCTGAGCGCAGAAAATGTATCCTTCCTTTCCCATTTACACTCTCAGTTGGTTTTATAGTTGTCTTGCAGTTCCCTCTGCAGTACATGATTAAAGAAAACACTCCATACGGAAAACAGTTTTACAGACAATACAACAGACGAGGGATCACCATATGGAGGTCCAAAGCTGTGTTTTTGCTTAAAATACTGGAATAAAAAAAAATGCAAGTCTTCTAAGTATTTTCAATAGCTGGGCTCACAAGCAATATGCTGAGTCCAGGGAAACTACAACAATAACAGTAACTCTCAGTGATGGAAAAAACATTAATTATTGATTCTAACAAAAAAAAACATGAAAATAACATCAGAGCCTTCAGCAAAATAAACACAGGACAACACGATCAAATCACAGTGGCACTCTGCATTTAAACACATGGGCTTACTACACACAGTTGGGAAGATCTGACCCCACTGCCTGCGTAAGTTCTGCGTAATCCTAAAATGACACAGACATAGCCCTGATTTATACTTCTCTGTCAAATCAGCAGCTGACTGACGACGTAGGGTTTGCATCGATGTGTTACCTACATGCACCTCTCCAGAAGTGTGATATCACGGACCTCTACAGACGGCAGAAACTGTGATTGGGCTGTTTGTGTCACGTGTCAGCTCTCAGAGTGGTACTTCTGTGTTGTTGCAGAGAAAATACAGCTGTCCAAAAGGAGGTCAGGGGTGGGACAATTACACCTTGATATGGTAAATATGCAGAAAGTATGTACCAAGGGGTATGTGCCAAGTGTGTTTACAGCCCGTGAGTTTACAGGATCCATTTGGATGATCGGCCCAAACAATGCAAAACATGTGTTTAGACACCAAAGTGTCTCCGTGTGGACATGGACTCAGTCAATATTGCTTGACATAACCAAAAAAAAACACAAATAACCGGAAAAAAATCTTAAACACAACGCTGAGATTCAGTGCAGAGTGGCACAGACAGACGAACAAGTATCAGCGCTTACAATAGTGTGGGGCGCCTGCAGAGGGTCCACACCAGTTCAACACAGAAGCATAAATTCAGTTTAAGTCCTTCATACCTGCATCTGTGTTGTAGTCTGTTTGGCACTTGGAGAAACACAATTGTGTCTGCAATCAGAATACACCCGTTCTTTGAGCCTTACTCTGATATTGCCCTCAATCTTAGAAAGAGATCGTACATTTGAAAGGAGGATGCTCAAAGCTGCTTATGCACCATGACTTTAGTTCAACTTAGAAAACTCACGTCGTCATCTGTTCATCCACATACCGACACCTCAGCACCCTCTCTCACTGCACCACCAGCATAATGATGGTGAAATAATAATCCAAAACCCATTCCACTGATGTAATGATCTCCATTTGGACATTTTCAGCCAAACATGAGGTGATTCTATATATTGTGGAATAAAGGAGGAGGTCATGACAGTCATCAGCAAAATTATGTCTCAATTTTATTTAGTGGAGTAATGAGGAACCTCTCTGCCATCATCTCTCCAGCTTGAATGAGACACAAACACTGCATAGGCCTTTCATTGCCATCAAGATGCAAAGTCATTATAAGACTCATTATAGTATATCATATATAGACTCACCCATTTGCCAGGTACAAACTCCATTCTGACTGCCATCAGGAAAGGAGTTTGTTTGAAATTAAAGTATGTAAGGAATGAAAGGAATCTGTATGATTACATATTTTCATGTGAATTAGACAAGTAATATCTGACATTACCTGCATGGATCATCTCTGTTCACGCTGGATGAGGAAGGAACAGAGGAACGTGTCCTGGTGCTGGAACTAGTGTTGTGACACTTGTCAAAATGTGATGCGACAAAATCCTAAGCATGGAAATCGATGAAATAAATATCTACCAAGATGCAATATTCTTGCAGAGTGCAACAACCTGTACATAAATAAGCATGAGCATGTACTTGTCTTAAAACCTAAAAGCCTCTCGTGGGACTTTATATTCTTTGCACAGTTAGCGCCTCCAGTAAATGCTGAAATAAAAGTGCTTGTCATTTGGCTGTTTACTGTGTCTCCTATATATCCTGAGTGTGTGAAGGGTGCATTTAAAAAGGCAATTGCCTCTCGGATCCTCCAGACTCAGCACACAGTTAAAGTTTAGCCATCTGTTTCTGCACGTGACCTTTCATTTTAATCGCCTAAATGAAGGGAGAATAAGGAAGACTGGTTGGATGCTCGCTGCTGTCCAATTCAAATATTGAAGAAACAATTGTTATTTACAGTGACAAATAGGATGAGGTAGCTTTGTGTGTGTCAGCTGCTTTCTACCACCTGGCAGTGTTGAACACCTGCCCAGAGACAGTTTGGTTCAATGCCGATGGCTAAGGTGAATTCTCCATCCTAAACAACCGTTAACGCCAGGAGCACACTGTGCATGCACAGAGCTATGCTGTGAACACATGCAATATCATTTTAATTCATTCTCTCTGATATTGACTTCTCGCAATATTGAATATGAGAAAACTGCGAGTCAAAGTGGAAAACAGAATTAGTGTTGATGAATCGAGGATGATAGATTAATCAACACAACATCAACACAATCGTGAAGAGTACATGAATTCATACAATACAGGGTTTGATTTCATTAAATGTTCATAATATCTTCGCTTTACAAAATTATGCAAAGAAACACATGGTTGCATGTGTGTGCTAATGTGTGGCATCAAGCCTCCATGTAAATGAAGCATTTGTTGTGTTTCCAGGGAGGATGCAAATGCCCTCTGTGGTTTTGTGATTGCAAGTAGATTACGCTCCCACTCTGTGTGACTCCTGTGGTTGAATAGGTATTGAGGATAAAGCTTTCATAGTGAAAATCTTTTGGTGTCATTCAAGTCACTAATTAAGACACTTGTGAGAGTGGCATTGAAACACCCAACCGCTGTTTGTCATGAACTATTCATTGAATAAGCTTGTGATCACAGGGGATTACATCATGGTAAACATTCTTTTTAATGGCAAATTTGTTTTTCCGACGAATCCTCAGTGGAAAACAACCCATCCTTTTGTTTTCTCTACAAGAAACATGTTGGGGAACCGCTACTTACAGGTTGCCTACTGTGATTGATAATTATTTTGTATGTATTTAATTAATCTAAGACCACAAAAGAACCACAATGAATGAAGCTTTTTTTCAGCATCAGAGTAGAATGAATTGATAGCAGGCCAACCATTCCCAGAGCAAGACACATTAAAAAAAAAAGATTAAGAGAAACTTTGTTTAGTTATGGACCAATGGGGGTTGGCTGGTGGCATTATTTGTCGTAATCCTCATTCATTTATAAAAGCACATATATGGAATATATTTATATATTTTATTTCAGAAATGTTATGTGCCATAAAACGGAATGCCACTGTGTTTGTCAGAAAATATCTTGGCAGCCACTGGCAACTGGGTCATAGATGATGTACAAGCTGATGTAGTCACATCATGGGATGGATCAGACATGGGCATAAGCAATAAGATGGAAATTGTGGGCGTCTGCAGAGTTATGTCTAAAACTCTGTTTCACATAGTGTACAGAAAAAGTTGCCTTCCAAAAGATACCCGTGCCACATCTAGACAAAGGAGAAACATAAGGGAAACAGAGAAGCACACTGAAAATGGCTGAGGCCGTGACAAAAACAATTATTTATATCTGTAGACTTTACTTTGTTAATCATGTCCTGTTTCCTGTTTCAAATTCGGATATATTTTTATAATATTTGAAGAATGCAGGATTTGGGGATATGCCAGGAGCTGCGGTTTCAGGCAAATACAAAGCTAAGATTGCCACAATAAAAAAGCAGAACTTCTCCTGTATATCATTGTCTTGTTCTCTTTCAGTGGAAACAAGTAGAAGGAGACTTGTGACAAGATGGTGTTGTGATCTATAGAAAAACAGGTTCGTAAAATCATACACGTACCCTCCAGTATGTGTATGAAAAAAGAGAAAAAGAGCTGCAGCTAAACTTCAGACCTCATTGCTTGTTGCCAACAAACTGCACTGGCCTCAGTGTAGGTCAGACCAGTGACTGTGACTGTGGTAAGGAACTTAGCTGGTGGACATATGTGTGGCTACTGGGCAAAGGTTTCAGGGTCACGCACTGACATGCCCCAAGGAAGGTGTGTAATGAAGCATTAGACACAGCTGGTGCATAGCAGGCTAGGCCCCAAGTTAGAACCAGGAAAGGAAGGTCATTTTGTGACCAAAACTGTTTCAGATTAAATGTAGTGCAGGGGAGGAATGCAGACAGAAGCTAACAGTAAGACAGTGGTGCACATAGCAACATCCAAACTCTGTAAGTCTCTGTTACTATGATTATTTTTGTTAAGAAGATCTAAAAGATTAAAAGTAAAATGGGTGAGGTCAATCAATGAGCACTCTATTTCAAGACAAATGTACAGTATATAAACTGTATTGTTAGTGTATCTATTTATTTGTGCAAAATAAACGGCTTAAAAAAGCATTTGATCTCCACACGTCTTTGAGCCCTACACAATTCCTGAGAGAACTGTGAGGGAAAGCACAGCAAAGCAGATCTCATCAAGTAATGTGTAGCAGCAATACAATGAACAAGGAAGGGCAGACCACAGGTAATCGATAATTTGAACCACCAATCTGTTCCAGGTGCTTTATGATGTGACTGAGGTAATTATCACCAGATCAATAAAAGAGTTTGTTGTGCAGGAGAATGGCCGAGGGAGGGGTAATTGGTTTCTGCGACAGAAATGATTTTATGTATGTATTTTTTCAACCTGCAGATGGGGGTTAAAAATTATTCACTACAAGAAGGAAAAGTCAGTTTGTGCTCCACCGTTCATTCCCTTTGGCTTTCAGGACCAATATTCTGAAAGGTCCATGAGTTTATTTGCATGCATCATTAAACCCTCACAAAGGAGCTGCGATAAGTGTCCGAGCAAAGAAAAATGTAAGAGGGTAGGTACATAAAAAGGGATGGACAGAACAGAAAAAGGACAGAGAGGACAACTGACTTTGGAGTGAAGAAAAACAACAGCTACATTTGGTCTTAATTTACACGTGCGGCATAAAATCTTTTACATGTTTATCTGTTATTTTGCATGACATAAAAATGTCAGCCAAGATCTATAACAGCAACTTAAATAGCAAATATAATCATCCAAAGATTATGATACAAAACATTATTATTGTGCATTCTATATTTATATCAAAACCAGACAATACGGCATGAGCTTCATATTTGACCCAAAAGACCACACAGGTATTCACAGGGACTTGTTAGGGTGAAAGTGTCAGAGCAAAACGGTTTGCTCATGTACAGTATTTTTTGTCACATTGAGAATAGGTCAGGACGGGCAGCACTGGAGCGTCCAGTCTGTCCCACACAAAAAAGAAGCCTAGTGTCATAATATACTTCTGTAAGCTTGGGACAAATGATCTGGAGACTCCAGCCAGGAATCCATATGCACCTGCTTCCCTTGCTGGCATTGCTTGCATGCAGTGTTTGCAAATGGTTCACAACAAAATCCCTTTTTAGAGTAACAATAACAATTAGATTATACTTTTATTGTCCTAGAAGGGAAAGAAATTTGTCTCCACAGCAATGTGAAACATAGCAATACAAAACAGAACATCGGCTACAACAGGGACATCACCAACACCACTAAGAACAGAGATCACACATGCACCCGATAACCTTTCTTCAAAACAGAGAACCGAGTCTACGGTGAAGAGGAGAGCAGAAGAGTTGGAATGAAAATTGAGCCAATTCAAATGACCACTCTTCCTCAGCCACAGCCATCTTTGTTGTGTACATAATAACCACTTTGCACAGAACTGTCGTGATCCTGGTAAGCCCCGCCCACAGATTATGTATAATCTCACATAAAATGAAACTCAGTCAGTTTTTTGGCTTCTACTGTGTCAGGTCATGTACTGTTTGTGCTCTTTATGCATTTTTCATGGTGTTTCAGAATGTAACCTAAAGCACGCTTTTCACATAGTTGGTTGTTGGTTGGTTGGTTCACATTGTGGTTCTCTGTGCTGTCCGAGTCATAGCCCTAAAAGTCGGATGTCTGTCCTGACAGTCATGTCTGACTGCCTGCCAGTTGCTTTATCACTATGTTCCAACAAAATATCTACAACATTATCATGGAGTGCTGTGACGTTTGGCCCAGAGATTTGCTGACAAGAACATAAATCCCAATGACAGTGTTTATGACCTGACTCTTTCTTTGGGACTACCATGAAGTTACCTCATCCAGCGGATTGGCTGTTCACTTTGTCAGGCTTTGAATCTGCTTGCAGCTGAACTGCAATGCTTTGGACCTTTCCATTTTGATGACTTCAAGAGACAGCTCGAGGTTAGCACAGATGCTCTGTCAGTAAAATCACAGTGAATTTCCTCTTCGAAAGACATCAGTGTTTGTCAATTACGGCCTTTGTCGATGGACACGACGGCCCCACCACTCATCTGCAAAGTATTTCTGAAATGAAACACTCTTTTCCACACAGTATCGAACTACATACCAGATGGTTCAGTATAACAACCCATCTGTCACATCAGGTTAACCGTGAAGTTGACATGTGTAGCCGTCAGCCATCAAATATAGAGCAAATGCTCACATTGTGGTGAAATTTACAAACCAAATCCAAGATTCCCCAAGGATCTATTCTGACGACTTAAGTGAGCCTCTGACTTTCAGGGAAAACATAACGTTCTGATCAGAATACTGATGATTCATATCTCTGTAGATCAGACTTATCATTGCTGTGTTTAGTTTTTTATTTGCAAATCTTCACTTGATGTAATTGTAATGTTAATTTACATTAACTTCATGTTAATGTAAATGTCAGTGCCACTAGAGCTTTAGGCTAGTTTATCAGTTATTCAGTATTAACATAAAATAAACTCAATTTGCAATTCACATTATGACATAAAGAACTATAAAATCTGATCTCTGTCTAGTCAAGAGTCAAGTTACATTTCATTGTATTCATCTTTGCACAATTAAATGTGTTTGTTTTGTTTTTTGGTGGCATCCACCTTCCCAGCATCATCAGCAATGTAATTTCCTCTTCTGGGTTTGTATCGGTTTGCTCTGCATCATAATCATTCACAACAGCCCTCCTCATTCACTGTAAATTTGATTGATGCTCACAAAGACACTCCAAGACAGTACTGCAATCAATTACATCTGATTGATTGTCTATGCGGGATCAGTATGCATTGTGAAACTTTCTGTGCAGCCCCACTCTCTGAACCATAATCACCCTTATCCCGAGCCCTCTGTTTGGTGTAGCATCAACACTCACAAGCTGTGCTCATATTTAATCACTATCATTCACAATGAAGGTAATTTTTATGAAGCAACTGAGGAAAGACTCGTTTTCATCCAAACCTAATTAAAACTCTGAGCTTTCTGGGATTTGTTATTTTCTTCCCCTTTGATTCAATAATCGGCACAAGTAAATAGTCTACGGTTTATCAAATCAGTCGCCAGCAGGCCGGAACAAATGCAAAAAATAAATAGACCTACTCTGGCATGTGCTGAGTTGGGCTGTGGGAGGTTACTTTGCAGAGCAGGTTCATGAAGACACGACAGAGATACTTCTCACTGCTCAAGATCTATGCCGTTCAGATCAACTGTGATGGACGATACTTTTATGATCTCATCTAATCACAAACCACCCTCAGTGCTGCTGGTGCCACTTGCTTCACTAATTACTAATGGTGATTTAATGTCAAGGCATGAGTATTTCCTCTCCTGTGCAAGCCCCATTCCTGCACTGTTGTCCTTGTAAATTAGGTGTGCACCACTGATTAATGGTTAACAGCCCCAATTCCAAGAGAAGCATCATCAGCAAAGCATTTAATTAAATGGTTGTCTCTATTACTTAGCAAACCAATGTAGCTTGAACAGGGGCAAACTTTATTAAAGCATATGAAATGTCACTGTTTCAGCTGATTTTAGTGTGTAACAGTTTAAGACTACAAAATAGGATGGTTAGATATTATACCTTTCATTTTATTAACATTTATTCCCCCAGATAGAGGACTATGATGTTTGAAGGTACATCAATAGTACAGTAAGCAGGGTATTTTTTAGAACAAGTGTGTTTCCGACATAGAAAGAAAAAAAACCCCAACTCAAATTAATTGCTTCTATCAACTGGTTCAATTCCTGAGCTGTGCTGCAAAAGACAAACTACTGAGCCAAACATGTTGCCTGGTGCCATCCATCATAGCTCTGTATTAACTACCCCACCTCCCATTGCAAAGAAAACAATTAAAGTTAAACTTGTTGATTTGTTATGGTAGACCATAAATCACGCTGATGTGTGGAACCCACCATCTCCGGGGGCCCTTTTCATGTTCCTCGATCACTGAGCTGAGGTTAGTAAGTGCCGCTTTGAACCATGCAGACAGTATTTGTTTATTTGCTTAGTCACATCACAGTACGCTGAATTCAGTGTCCCTGTGTGAGCCTATAAGCACTCTACGTGTACATATAGATAAAGCACTAAAACTGTTTGAAGAGAAAAGCGAAAACAATTTTCTAAGGGGAGGGCGTGTTGACGATTAGACTGTCTTTATGGCTTTATGCTTATTGTGACTTCAGCACAGCGGCAGAAGAGATATGTTGTCAGTTGTTCTCAGCAGGGTGTCATTTCCAAACGTGCAGTGTTTATAACGGCCCAAACTGTTGGAGCTAATTAGCTGCTCTCTTCTCAAAATACTCCCATCTTTTCGGTTTTGGCTGTTGTGGTTGTCTTGCCCCTAAACCTGCACAAGGGAGGTTTTTGGCCACTTCTCAGGAAGCTGTACCGGTCCACGCGGTGCCTTTTGTCTGCCAAGATGAAAGAGGTAGGCATTGTAATGTCTGGAATCTGCATGGCTGAGTGGGAGTGAATCATACTTTATAATGTCTGTCTTGAAAGATTCTAACACAAACTATTTACTTCTGGTCACCTCTTATTGAACACAGATCCAGTGACATGCAGGCATCAGAGAGCACAAAACCCTCTTCATGCTTGTTACCGGAGGAGGAGGGAGAACCCATTTGATAATGAGATACAGCACAAAGGCTGTTCGTTTCAGAAGCACAGGAGACCTTGTTATTGTCCAGGGCAGGCCACGGGTCAGACATGCCCTGTTTTAATATTTTATAGATGGAAATTTGTCCGAAGAGTATCGAGTGAACTGTGTCTGCACAAGTAATGAGATTCCACATTATCATCATCCGAAAATGCATCAAAATCCTCAGTCAGAACCTTCACCTTTGTTAACCGTACTTCAAATAGGTAAAAACAGTCATTTTGGGTTAGCACTTGGTGGCTGAAAAATCAAATTGGGTTGCTGACACGGGGTATTCATTACAATGAGCAGTTTAACAAATCTCGCTTGTGTGGCTCATAACGGTTTTGCTGCTGTCCAGTAATTGTAAGATCTTCATTTGAAATGAATTAGACTGTAGGAGACACCTATTTGTACTGTGGGAAAACAGTTATCAGTTACGTAAATGGAGGAAAATGTGTAATTAAACTACATTTACTGATGGAAATATGACTACAAAATCTTGGCGAGATGTTCTTTTTCATTATTATTTCCAGGGTTAGTTCTTATGTCATGATCTTGTATGTGAATGATTTTATAATGGGGTAACAGCAGTTCTGTGGTTAGCACTGTTGCCTCATAGCGAGGAGGTCCCCGGTTTGGTTCCCGGCCTGGGATCTTTCTGTGCATCTTTTTTTCTCCGGCGTTAATTGGTCACCATGTGAATGGTTATCCTGTGATGACCTGGCGACTCACCCATGGTGTACCCTGCCATTTGCCCGATGATAGCTCACTGCAACCTGTAACCGGAGCCAGCAGGAGAATATGAATGAATGGATGAATTAATTACTAATGTTGATTGATGTGTTGAAGGATTTTGACAGTAGTCAGTGCTGAGTGAGTTGAAACACTAAAACATCTCAAGTTACATTTGAAACAGTTAACATTCAATCAAAATTAGTGTCATTTAATTAGTTACATCACTTTGATAAAGTCATTGAAATAGACATTTTAACAGGCTAACTTGTAATTGTAACCAATTACATTTCCAACACTACTGATATACAGTATATTGTATAGTATTGATGTTGAGAATAGAAAAGGCAAATGGTCAGAAAATATCCCAATTACCACTCCGGGCATTGCTGTATATATATAAAAAACAGTCTTGAGCTTTGGAACAGCAGCAGCAAATTAATTCAGAAAATGTTTGGCCTGAAGGCATTGATCAGCAAAGCCTTCACATCCATGCCAACTACCAAGAAGGGAGCACTAACACTGTTGAGCTGGTTTGTAAGTAAAGTTGCTTTGGTTAGTCCTCACTTTGACTTTGGCATGTTTTCAGACCTCTGTCAGAAGCAGCTAACCTTAATGAGCAAACCATGCCGCTTGTCACGATGGCACAAAGAATCACTGGACCCAGACGCAGACGAAAACTTAATGGTTTAATATGAAGAAGCCAAAACACACTAGATATCAAAAGGCGATTCGAAAGATTCAAAAAGGGAGAACAAAAGGCGACACTCACTAGGAGGTGGTAAACATGAAAAGAAAACAGAACCAGAACTAAAATATCCCTGAAAGGGTAAACACCAATTTGGATAACTCTAAACAGAAAGCACAAAGCTAAGGCTAAGGATTAAACTACACAAAGCAAGAGGCTGTGAAATACTTAATCAAAATACTGTCAACACTCACAAGGACAAGGCAAGACAGACTACGATTGGGGAATGTTTTCCCGAGTCATATGACGATGATCCGGCAACAAGACATGAGGCGCGGCGGGCTGAAATAGGGAGGGGAGGGTAACGAATCATGCAATCAGGGAGAGGAAGGGCACGGTGGCGGAAATGGAGACAAACAGAGACTATCAAAATAAAACAGGAAGGGGCACAGACATGATCATAAACACAACAACTGACTTGACCATTATGACACCGCTTACCTGTTGGGTTCACAGCCCATACTTCCAGCTAAAAAGCAGGGCAGCTAGAGCCATGATGAAATGCATTTCTTTCAGTTGGATTTCAGAAAAGCTCTGAGAATCTTCTCCACTCTGCTCTTCTTAGTTCATATGACATCACATTCAAAATCTATCAACAATGGGTTATAAATTGTGGGCAACAAAAGAAACCTAGACTGCTGTTTGATGTCATTAGAGCTACCTCAGTGACCTGAATGATTATCAGCTCCAACTGCTGTTTTTTCAGTTGTCTCTTAATAAAGCTTCTGATTCAGCACAAAGTAAAAATGACCATTTGTTGAAATGAAGGCATACAGCTTTGCTTTGTAATGAGACATTGGCACAGTGTTGATGTACTTTTGGCTCATTGATTCACTATGCTGCAGGGCTCTGCAGAGAATGCCGGCTATTTGGAGCATCTTAGTGCTACATAATAATAAGGCCTGACTGTGAGATTTGTACGAACACGTCTGTGGTGCTGTGAGTCTGGGCACATCCACACTATGTTACCCGGAAGGCTTTCTTTGTTTCAATGCGAAAAGAAAATGGCGTGGAATAGCTGCTGCAGTTTTAGCAAAGAGGTGAAGCAGGGTGGGGGGAGGCTGATAGGCTTTTTTTGGGGGAGTTGGGGATATATGACTTCTTCAGACAGTCAAGGGGTGAATTCACAGAGGGCCATTTCACAGCAAGGGTAGAGAGCATCACAGAATACATATGATGAAAGAAACTTTCATGTTTTTTTGCATGGTTTCAAGACTGCCGTGCAGAAAATGGGAGGCTGAATACTCCTGAACAGCCAGAATGTTCCTGCTGTGTGTGTGTGCGTGTGTGTGTGTGTATGTGTTTGTGTGTTGGTGGTGGTGGGGGTGTGTGTGTGTGTGCGTGTGCGTGTGTGTGTGTGTGTGTTGATGTGGGCTTTTTCAGTTTCATTGGTATTCCACCAAGATCATCACTGGAGAATGATGGCATTCTGCCATCTCTTCATTAACATTAGCCCACAGATAATTTCTAAATCACCTCCCTTCTTAAAACCCTGGTAGTTACTGGGTTGGTTTAATCACAACAAATGATTTTATTTTAACAGGGCACATGAGGGATGAATCCTACTATGAAGATGAAAATGTGTGTGCATAATGATAAATAAAAATGACAACAAAGTTGTGCTTTATTGAGAATAGACATATTTATCTACATACATGATGAATGGGAAATAATGTTTAAATGGTTTGGGCTAATCATCATTAATCCACTAATAGCAACAAATGACACTCCAAGTAGAAAGTAAAAGAGAATGTACATTGTATACAGGATGCATCATTCCCTTGGTCACCTGGCATTTCATTTTAAGAGCAAAGGAACAAATCTGACAGAAGTGCTTCACTTGGGAACAGGAACTCAAGCAGCAACATTTGATTGGAAGCATATGGTTTTAAGTTAAAATATGAATCAATAACTGGTTCTCTTAAGCTAAAACATCACTTGAATAAAGTTTTCTGAGCATGTGCTTCTTTACTAAGCCACTGATTGTAAATCTGTTTCATGTTCCCCGTTGGCAAAAGTTGAAATCTACAGACGTGGCAGAAATTCAGTTAAATTAAGGAAGCTTAAAATGAGCTTCCAACGACCATCACAAAATGTCTTCGGTTGCCATGTACCGTATGTGTTTAAGAACAATACTTCCTACATACTGGATGAACAAACAGCCATTAAACTGGATATAACTGTGACACAGACGGTATGAATACAGGAGAGATTGTGGCATTTTCTCAAATGAGGCTTTGTGGTATTTTGTTGTCCCTCTCATGTGGGCTCAGGATGCACAGAGCAGAGGAGCTTTGCTATACAAGAGTTACGAGGTACTTGTCTGCTGGAGAGTACCTGTGCCACCTCCTAACAGTCTACTTGTAAGTGTGTGTGTGTGTGTGTGTGTGTGTGTGTGTGTGTGTGAGCATGCATAACATCAAACACCGAGACTTCAGTAATTACATGAAACACATACTCAGCACAGCGAGAACAGATGACCCATCCTTTTCCTTACACCAAAAGTGTTAAAATAATGGATCTACTTACCTCAGAGCAGCAGGTGAGTCTTTTTTGTTTTCAGATAAATAATAAAACCCAGGACATACTGTACATACTGTGGCAACAAAGAGAATGTCTCTTTCCCAACATGTCAGTAATAAAAGCAGACATTCTCTTTCCCCCATTCCAGAAAGAGGCACATTGATATAACTGGATATCACGTCTCAATGCATTTTGTCTAACCCGACACCATTGCAGTATGGGATTTCGTATTGGCAGGCAATCCATGCTTTGACAAAATAATCCGTCGCTGCGCAGCAGACATTATCCACATCTGCCACTTTTGCCAGTTGGGCTGTATTCTGTTGATTCTTCCACGCTAACCACCGTGCAGAATTGCCCCTCTCCCAATTTCCTGGGTATCCTTTCTTTCCAAATATCACATTGCTTTTGGTTAATGATCATTTTCTATCATGAATTAAGAAAGGTCTTTTGCTGTTTTCACTTTGTATTGAATTACCAGTCACAGATAAGTGAAAGTGTCTCATTAAATGTCGCCAGTAGTGAATTTGTCTAAATTAGTTGAGGAATAAAATCTCCAATTAACTTAGCCTGTCGTATTCCTAATTACATGGACTGTTGTGTGTATTATAAATTATCCTCATAAGTAGACACCAAACTGCTGATATCACAGAACTGTCTCCAGAGTGGTGAAAACTGTGTGAGATATTTGGATAAAAATATCGACCCCTCTTACACATCTGATCCTGAAACATGAATTCTTCTACAGATATTTCAGAAACACATATTTGCAATGGTTCTGGTGCAATTGAACTTGGAGAAGTGGTTTGAAATGAATTACCAGTGTGTTCTTGGGGCTTCAAGCCAAAAGCTATGAAAGTGATATGATATAATTTAGTCATTAGGAAATGGCTGCCTTACACAACCCATGTCCTTGGTCTGCCCCCTCAGTGGTAATTCCCCTAGTCAAGGTCATGGCCATCAGCCATCAAGCAGCCATCAGTCATTTGCTGGCAAAGTAATATATATGAGTTCTAATTATTAACTACAGTCTCTTGACATAGCCTGTTTTTTATTATAATTTGTGACAAAGAATGACTCGATAATATTTTATTGAAATAAATTGGGAACTGCAGGTGTACTTGACAGTTTGTTTGTACAAAGTCATTTTGAACTTTAAAGTGGCTGTATTTATCCACAAGCAGGAACATAGAATATGATTTGCCCAATCTATCCCAGTGTTTCTCTGTTCTTTCACTTAATCCCTGGAGTGCAGATGTTGTCAACTCGATTACAACTCCTGGCATGAATGAATACACTTGGCACGGTGACATTTTTAGATAAATATCCATGTACTTGAGAAGACACTTTAAAGCCTGAAGCCCCAACAAGATTAAATGGCTCGGCAAGTGTCTGTGAATCTGCACATGGGTTGAAACAAAAGCAACAGTGATTAATTTTTTCTGCCCTTTTCTCGTCCCTCCAAGAGAAAAAAACAAGTTTGTCCTCAATATATTAGAATATTTATCCCGACTAAAATTTCTGACAACTTAACATGAATGTGTTCTCTTAATATGATGGGCATTTATCTTCGCAGAGCTACCCAAGGATTAAACACATTGAATGGAGCCGAATTTGTGGAATGACTGATGAGCTGACGTCAAACTGGATGAAAGCGCTGTAAAAACGTCCTGTGTCATCAGACTCCCATTATCATTTGTTCCCCCATCTCAGTGTCCTGATTGTTCTCTTGTATGGATAGCCATACTAATTATACCCTGATGCAATTTGGAAATGCAAAACTGAAAAAGAGGTGCAAACAGAAAGAAGGTCAAGCTACTTCCGCCTATTTGCTAATGTGTGTATATTTAATTTCATGGGGATGTGAGGGAAGAGGAGGGAGTGGAGCGATCAGTATCTCATAAAAATCCAGAACAAAAAGTGGCAGGCAGATAACAGAAATGAGCAAGAGGGGCAGAGAGGAAGGAGGGATTGAAAGAGGGAAAAAAGGTGTCCACCAGAAGTGAAATAGTGGAGCAAGGGGATGAACTTGAGAGAGGGTGTGTGCATGTGTGTGTGTGTGTGTGCGCGCGTGCGAGAGAGAGAGAGAGAGAGAGAGAGCAGTGATGAGAGTATTAGTGTGAGAAAGAGAGGGAGGATGAGTGAGGAGTGATAGAGTTGCAGAACAAAAAGACAACAGTGCATTGGGAGGGAGAGCTGAGAAAAAGTAGAGATGGTGCGACGAGGGTGAACAGATGACAGGGAAAGTGCTACAGCGCCCCCCACAGGCCTACAGACCCACCACCAAAAAAACACAAACAGATGGATCAGTGTGATGTATCACCTGAGCAAATTGAAAAAATTACGCAATGATCACCTGTACGGTTGCAGTCATTCCCTAATGAGATAAGTGCAGTGAATGAAATGAATATCGTTAATATTCGGACTGATTTCTCATTCCATAAACATAGAACAGACAAACAAATACATGTCTATACATTAATATTCAGACAATGACACAACATCACATATCAACATCTGACAATTTTACTTCATGAACAACCAAACTGTTGATGTGCATTCCCGAGGTTGCAAAAATCATGCAGACAAGGAAAGTCCACACCCGCAAGGTCAATGAACACATCACATCCTGCTTGTGTTACCATGAGAACAGGAGGCCAGGCAGGCTAATTTATATTCACAGTCACACAGAGGTACATTTGCAAAAGCAATTAAATGTCATTTTGCCTTTGTAGACAAAACAGGGAGATTGTGAAAGCGTCGCAGCGTACCTGTAGCAAACTGTGATTTCAGTTCCAAGAGACTCTGCTTTTCATTGATTTTTCATGCAAACCTCAGAACGACATTTTGAGTTGATATTCTCCTGCAAGTTTTATTATCACCATTCGTTTCTAACAACAAAAAAAGTTTTGTAGAATTCAAATTGAAAGCCTATGTTGCACATTTTTAATAATTTTAGGAGTGAACACAATGTGAATCAAGCTAAAAGCAAAGGAGCCTTTCTTTTGAGTGCACAAGCATTAAGTGCCCTGCATCATCTTGATTCCTTGTGTGTGAAGTTTACTTGGCACTTCTTTTACCAATCATTGATCACTGCTGATCACTACACTGGCTGTCTGTGAGTCAAAGATTGGACTTTAGAATCTTACTGTTGGTCAACAAAGCACTGAATGGTCTACGACCAAAATCTATACTTGACTTTTTAACTGCATATGAAGTATCCAGACCTGTCAGGTCTACTGTGTGTTCCCAGAACCAGAACCAAATAAAGTGAAGCAGCTTTCATTTATTATGCTCCTAACCTGTGGAACAATTTTATCTGCAAACCTGAGGTCTGCACAAACTGTCAGTTCATTGAATTCAGTTAAAAACGTTATTATTATTTACTGCATCTTTAACTTACATTCAGTGAATATAAATATCCTGCACTTCACTGTAGCTTTAATTCTCCCGGTTAAGGTGTTCTGATGTGATTTTATTCTGTTGGATTATATATTTCAAGTCAGCGTTTCCCAACCCTGGTCCTCGGGGAACACCTGCCCTGTATGTTTTGGATGTCACCTTGCTCCTACACACCTGATAGAAACAACAGCTCGTTTTCAGGCCTCTGCAGAGCTTCACTCTGTGTGTGTGTGTGTGTGTGTGTGCGACCAGGGTTGGGAAACGTTGTTTTAAGTAAAGGTGAACTACCGGTATGTAAAAATTTGCAGATTACCGACATCTCGTGGGGTCGCATTGGAATTGCAACACACAAAAAAATACAGCAGCCGGGTTTCCAACTGCGTCAAGCGATCAGTCTGCACCATCACTTTGATGCCAAGGAAATCCTTTCTATGAGTCCATCTAACATTTGCGTCTCCAATACGGACTCTGCTTTTTGCTCTTCCCCAGTCATTCTACCTCTGTGATTCATAACTCCAAGGCTGAGGAGCTGCTGCTGCAGGACTTGCAGACTACTTCTGTGTCCCAAGCACAGAGACCATATCTGGCAGCTCACAATCCAACAATCGCTATCGGCCTGTACATGTAAACATAAGCACACTGTCGGAACATAAAAAAATATATAAAATAATTACTTCACATGATATATAATTATTTTTCAGTATAAGCTACACTTTCATTATGTATCCCTCAAAACACACTGTGGACATTATATTATTATTTATTTAAATACAGCTTTTAATAAAAATCCTACATACTCCACCTTTAACTTTTATTACTGCATTGTATTATTTTGTATTTCTTTCTATTGCTTTTTATTTCTTACTATTGATGTTTATTTTTTATTTTTTTTAGGTTTCTTAATATCATCTTTTGCCTCGGTAAAACACTTAGAATTTCCTGGTGTATGAATTGTGCTATATAAATACATTTGCCTTTCCTTGCCTTGCCTAAAGAAACTGGATGTATGGATTGTAAATGTCAAGACTTGAGGGTCCAGTTTGAGACAACCACAAGCCTCTGCTTGCTCTACTCCTTGAAACCTCAAAGTAAAAATGAAATAGAATTAAAAAAGATTTTAAAAAATAGACAAATTAAGACATCTTGGGTGAGCAATACATATATTTCCCATAACCCTGATTATCCCCCTTGTGTTGCATTGCTCAACCATTTTACATTCATGTTTTCACTTCAAACTGCTGCTGCTGTGGAAAAAAAAATAGAACAAGTTGTTTCCAGCAGCACTCTATGCTATGATGTAAAGGTTCAGGTGTTTCATGACTAAGCATGCTGAGGCTCTCTATAAATAGTCCAGAGCAAATGCTCATAATGGCCTTGGAGAGACAGGGAAGCCTGACTGACATTTAGCATGTGTATGTGTAATGGGAAACGCACACACCTGCCCATAAGTTGTAGGTAGTACACCAGAAGAAATACCACAACCGGGGCTCCTGTGCGGCTGCTGCCCCCCACCCCCGGCAAGGACTATACTGTAACAATAGCCCACCTGGACTCTGCCGTCCAAGCTCAATGTAATCAAACACTGTGCCTTCAGAAAATGCAGACAAGTTAAAATCTGAAAGGATGACATTAAGGATGAGAGATGAACAGGATGACAGAGGACTGTGTGAGACAATAAAATCAAGGCCATACCAGAACCCAGATGGATTGATGAGTCCATTGAGTGGAGATGGCAGGCAGCCAGCTAGCACAGAGGTCAGTACAGAAGGATATCTCCTGGAAGAAATGATGCATTTAAGAGGGCCAAGGCTGCCAGGGTGGGCTCACTGGCAGGTAGAGAGGGAGATAGATATGAAGTGAGCAATGGATGGAGAGGTGGGCAGAGGAGGCCGGTATGTAGATGATGTTGAGACGTGAGAAATATCTTAAATGAGAAGGAGAACTGAGAGAGAGATGGGATAGGATACTGGTAAATTGACAATGAGAAGAGTGATGGAGTTTGAACCAGAAGACAAAGCAACAGGTGGAGAAAACATGATATGATGAGGCAGGTTAATTCAATTAAAGATTGAAGATCAATGACAAATGGTTCACATTAACCATAACAATGTTGGTAGATGAAGAACAATATGAATTCAATCAGCACATGAACGCATACTGTACTCACTTTTTCAACCAGCAAGCGTGCCAGAAACATTCTGCCCGGGGAGACTGGCTGCATTCATCAAACTGATTATTCAATGAATCAGGCACTCACACAAACAAGGAAGCTAATGGGTCTGAGCCATAGCCACCAAAAAGAAGAAAAATACCACCCATCTGCCTGTTGTGATTTGCTGCGATGGATCTGGCTAAGTGTTTGCTAACACCCCTGCTGGCTAATTGAGTTAGGTTTATAACGGTGCGGCCCATCTGCCTTGGAAAAAACAATGGTGATTGAGATGAAGTGAAACAATGAGAAGTTAACTGACTTTCCTAAAAGGTCTCAGCTTGGAAATAACATCTCAAGGCAGTGCCCCTATTTCCTTTGCAAGCTTCTTTTGAATACTACTACTACTCATATCCTGAGTGAACTGACAACAAAAGTGGAAACTCATTCATAAATTCTTTCGCCTGATAAAGGTTGTCTGACATCCTCCATGAATGCACTATATGCAGCTGTGTTTTCAAAGGTAGGTACAGAGCTTTCACTTTTTTTGTTTTTGCTTTTTGTATTTTGAGCACGTGTGAGTAAAGCACTAACTGAAACTGAACAAACAAAATCAACAAGAAGGGTCAAAACAACAAAAACAATAGTCTAGTCAACAATATTAATATGAACCCCACATGTCTGAAAAGGAGTAAGATAAAATATAAGCTCAACTATCATTTTGATTTACTTGTTAATGAAACTGAAGACATGAAGGTGCAATGAAGCTCAGTTGATGGTGAATAGTACGAAAATGTACCACGAATCGGTGAATTGACTGATTTCATCAAACCTTGAGGTGTGGTAGATTTTTACATTTGTCACACCATGATCATATTTAATGTGTCAGCTCACTGCAATTCTTACTATTTAGAAAGGAAGTCAAAAAATGAAGTGAATGCACCAAAGTCATCCCCTGGGGATGTACTTCAGATTTTCTTTTCCTCCTCCATCTGTCAAAATCATACTCTCACTCTAATACACAGCCTGTGGAGCAAATGAAATCATAAGCTTATTGCAGATGTATATTAAGCTTTTGAGGGCCACCAAGGGTTAAATCACTCAACGGAAGCAGAACCTGAGGCAAAATATATTATCTCCATAATCCAGGTCATATAGTATACAGAGAGATCTCTGCTCTGCCGGGGCATCAAACATACATGTGCTCACTGCATGCACTGATAAAAGACGAGATAAAATGGCGTTTCCTCTCAGTACGTTGTATCTCATCAAAAAGTAAATATGCTCTGTTGGGTGTGAAAAATAAGCAGAAAACATCCATCACCTAGATAGAAAAACAAATTCTTAAAAATACAAAATAGCTAATATGGACATAAATATGCTCAGCTTGATGTGAGAAGTAAAAACATCCATTTTGTGCTGCACAGCAGGAATATTACCAGAGTGTGATTCCAGCGTTTGTTTCTAACCCTGTGCTGCACTTAGATGTTTGCTGCAAGCCAGTGATGTCATTTTGTGTGACTCACCAGACCAGCAGCACTGGTAAATTTAAGGTGCTCGTGTTGATGTTGTTACTTCATCAGCCCCACATTTGGGCACCACCCACCCCTGCCTGCTCAGTGTCTGTCTGGACAACATGCATCAAGCTGTGGGTAACCCCTTCTTTCACTGCAGGAGCCTCCACAGGGGAGAAAAATACCCACAGCAGTGCTTTGACATTTTTCCAAAGCCATGAACACTGTAGCTGCCTTTCTCTGGATGAAAGTTATGATTGTGGTGATGCACAATGTGCCAGTCCCCTTGTAGTGAAAGGCTGGACAAGTATTACTCACCTTTTCTGACCACGGTCACTCTATGAAGCCGTCCACCTGTTTTCACTTTGACAGCCAACTCCCGCCCCATTTCAGCTGACAGGCTAGCTTGCTTCAAGTTGTGATCTCTTTGACGGGAGAGCTTTAACCTCCCGCTTTCAAAGAAACATCACACTTGAGATAAGTTGCAGATGGCAGCTAAGTCCAGGTCTCCTCATTGTGCTGCAGAGGTGTCAATGTCCTCCGGCTATCCTGGCCTGCTGCCCAGTCCAGTGCAGCAGTAAACACGCCGTGTGTTCACATCCACCTCCTTTAGCGTTTCTCTATGCTGAAATTTCAAATCAACAGATGATAATATGCTGCTGTTAGTTATATATTTGTAACCTTTATTCATTCAGCCCCACTTATGTAAATATCTTCTGGGATGTAATATATTTGTTCATAGTTGTTATTTATCATTCACTAATAGCATACATCTTTTCTCAGATGTTATCATGTATTTATTGGGTATTTAGCTGCTTCAACACATGCTTTGCACATCTGTTTCTTTAAGATACATTCTCTAATACAATCCATAGCTCACATTGTATTGTATATGTAATGGTGTTTGACACTTTCAGCTGTACTGTTCTATACTTTCTATTCATACTTTAGGTTTTTGTGCTACTATATTGTCTTTGCTGCAGAAGACTGGGATTTCACTAAGGGGTTATTAAAGTGCATCTAATCGTACATCTATCATAACAGGTCCCAGAAGGCTGAAGATGTGATTTTATACAATGTTTTTACTTCAGTATTTCAGTTTGAATTTTAATTTGAACAAGCTGTTTTCTGTTGTTAAAACACTTTTTGTGAGTCACTTTTGTGCACAGGAGCCATGGCTATAGCAGAGACCTTTCACTCATGAAGCTAACAAACTCTTTCCAGAGCCCTTCGCCCAGTGGTGGTGAGGAAAATGGAAACACAGATCTCACTGTCTCTGCTGAAAGCTTAATTTGTAAATACAACGTATGCACAAAATGTGACGAAAAGCTGGCATAGGCCCTGTTATATGCAAAGTTTGTGATTACTAAAAACAAACCTGGCAGGAGAGACTGCGCACCTGTAAGCAAACCATGACCCTCCCGTACGCACATTCTGTGGACGTTTGAGCCATGTGGGGAAATGACGACACCGGTGGGGTAGAGGAGAGGTGGTTTGAAAACAGTGGAAATGAACTGTGTACGATGTTATGTGCTGATGCCAAATCCATCTCCTCAATATATTTAGCGCAACTTCACCAGCACAGTGACTGAACAGTCCGGTGGCGCAGGAGGAGGAAATAGCTGGCCCACGTCAATTCTATGCCACCATCAAACCTACAGATCTAAATACTGTGGTCTGTCATCAGATACACTTTCAGTCTTCAGACAGCGCGGACGACAGTGCTTTGCACGCACGCACACACACACACACACACACACACACACACATTCACAGACACCGTACACAGCTGTTAACCGCCATGCACCGAACACGCTTCCTTGTGCAGTGCAAACTGGCATGAAGAAACATGTTCAACTCTCAAACAGGAGAAAGATCCCACTGACTGAACCAGTAATTCTGTCAAAGTGTTAACATTAGTCTGATCCTGTAACATATAAACTGCAGTCACACCAACAGAAAACACACCAACTAAACCAACAGACCCAACAGGCCTGCGGTGCATGCTGCTGATTCTGTGAAACTGAATGATTAACTGAAATGGGTGTGTTCAAAAAAATAGCAGTGGTGAGTTCAGTTAGGGAGGGCATTGATTCTGTGGAAAACAAAGGTGTTAGCAGGTGGTCCTTATTTAAGGATCAAAGCAACTGACATTGCATATGCTGGCTGTGCATTTGTCCTGAAAAAAACGAGTAAAATGGGTCGTTCAGGACACTGTTCTGGTGAAGAGCGTTTTTTAATCAGGAAATGGATAAAAGAGGGGAAAACCTACAAAGAAGTGCAGGAAATTATAGGCTGTTCAGCTAAAATGATATCAAATGCTTTAAAATGGCAGCTAAAACCAGAAAGACGTGGAAGAAAAAGAAAAACAACTTCTCGAATGGATCGGAAAATAACCAAACTGGCAAAGGCTCAGCCAATGATCAGCTCCTGGAGGATCAAAGAAGATCTAAACATGCCTGTGAGTATTGTTACAATCAGACGACGTCTATGTGAAGCCAATCTACCAGCAAAAAGCCCCCGCAAAGTCCCATTGTTAAAGAAAAGACATGTGCTGAAGCAGTTACAATTTGCCAAAGAACACATTGACTGGCCTGAAAAGAAATGACGTAATATTTTGTGGACTGATGAAAGTAAGATTGTTCTTTTTGGGTCTGAGGGTCACAGACAGTTTGTCAGACGTCCTGCAAACACAGAATTCAAGCCACAGTACACAGCGAAGACGGTAAAGCATGTTGGTGCAAGTATCATGATATGGGGATGTTTTTCGTACTACGGTGTTGGTCCTATTTACTGCATACCAGAGATCATGGATCAGTTTTAGTACATCAGGATACTGGAAGAAGTCATGTTGCCATATGCTGAAGAGGAACAAGCGGGCAACATCATGGTTCCAGACAAACCGCATCCAACTAATGGAGTGGCCAGCACAATCCCCGGACCGTAATCCCATACAAAACTTATGGGCTGACATAAAAAACGTTCATGAGGCAAAACCAAGAAACGCAGAGGAATTGTGGAACGTAGTACAATTGACCTGGGCTGCAATACCTGTTGACCGTTGCCAGAAGTTAGTCGACTCCATAGATGCGAAGCATTTATCAGAAACCGTGGTTATGCAACAAAATATTAGTTTAGGATACTCAGAAGAGTTGAATTTTTGTTTGTATGGTACATTTCTGAGTTTCCAAAGACAGATGTCAACCCTGCTATTTTTTTGAACATTACATTTCATGACTTTCTGTGAAATATTACAAATTTAACTTTTTCCAATGTTCTTGCTTTGAAATAGAATGTGCAGCGTCCCCAATGTATTTGTGTTCATTAAAGCAACATTTATTTGAAGAATTTTGACATTTACTCACCTTTTTAAAGACACTGGTATTATTTTGAGCACAGCTGTATATGGTGAAAGTGGGCGTGTTCAGGGGATAGGAGGTGGGGACCCATGCACCAAGTTCCAGGGGATGTGTGATTTATGAAGGAACATTGCTTAAAGGTGTGTGTACACACGGATTTATAAATCAGAACATTAACTTGGCGTACTTTTGGGTGTAGGTGTACACCTTCAGTAACGTTTTTATGTGCAGTTTAATAAATGAGACCCCTGATGTCTGACTTGGACTGGGGGATACCCTGGAACAGGGGTGTCCAAACCGGTCCTCGAGGGCCGCATATCCTGCAGGTTTTCCATGTCACCCTGCTCCTACCTCACCTGAATCAGTCTCTGAAGTTCTGCAGAGGCCGACAACGAGCTGCTGATTTGAGTCAGGTGTGTGAAATGAAGGTAATCAACAATATATTACTAGTTAGAGCATTTATTCATTTTGTAGTCTGTAGTTTTAGCATTTCCATTAATGTATAAGATGTTATTTAGAACAAAATCTCATTCATATTTCATTCCTTGCAGATTTCTAATGAT
>CAAKHB010004185.1:6212-24086 GCA_901007665.1 Aeoliscus strigatus
AGTTGCTGCCAAATTTTGAGACATTGCTGTGAAAAAAAAAAAAACATTTTTCTCTCCTGTTCACAAGCTAAGTCTCTGACCACTTTTGCTTGGAAATGTCAGAGCTGCTCGTAGAAACCGGCCTCTAGAGTTAATCTGCGGACTTCACTGCCTCTCGTATTAAGCTAAAGATGATACTTGGTGTAATTGCAGTCAGGGCTCATAACTTGCACATTTTTTCCCCCTCTCCTGTCAGCAGGAGACACAGTTACATAACAAGATGTAATGTGGCTGATCGTAGTCATCAGCAGATTTATACGATTGGCAGGATTATCTAATTACTCAGGAGCATTAGAGTGAAACTGATCTGACACTTATGTCAAATAAATTACTACTTAAGTTATATTTGCTCTGTAAACACTTTGACAGTTGACAATTTGACATCCTTGTCCTTTTATTCATGGAGTCTTGTATGAATGTAATTTTTCATACATTACTCTATGAATTGCATGCAGAATGTCCTTTTCTGACATTTCATCTTCCAGTGAGCACATATTTATAACAAGCTGCAGAAAACCTGGGCTATGCTGCCATCTCTTTTTTGAAGTTGATATTTCTGAACTTAAACTAAAATGCCCACTGCACCTGCTTGGGAAAGTATGGGCGCCCACAGCAGACAGACAGCAGGTCATCTCAGTTCAGAGCAATAGAAATGGCAAATTGATAAAGCACAGAAACCTACATCACATTAATCTGAAGACCATATTGCTTACCGTTGAGTAACGACTATAATAATGAGTGCATTTTACCATATTGGAGATGAGTTTGTTCATTAGTCACTCAAGCAATTAGCCCTGAATGTCTGACTTCTGTATGTTAAAAATAGGTTTTCCATAACTTTAGGACGAAGGATGTTTTCGTGCCTTGAAATCATAATCCTTGTCTCAAAATGATTTCCCTTTCAAAGTAGTTTTCAGCCTTCCCCCCCAAAAAATCACTCTCATGAAAGCAGACCACTTCAGAGAGGTGCAGATTTTCAATCCTGCTTCAGAGGGTAAGTGTGCACGCTGCAGAACATCCCCATCATCGGATCTGCCCACAGGAGTGTAAGGATCTGTTTAGTATGTCAGCAGCATGCCACTGTATCAGTAATGCGATATGAGATGTTTATTTAATTCCCCTCACGTTTGATTGTTCGTGCAGAGGAGCCGGTTGAAAAAAAATGAGAAAAGATATTACGCTGCAGTGCGACTGCTTCTGTTGCTACCTTTCCGCTAATGAGGTTTGTTGATGATAATGACTATGGCAGCGATAGTGATGATGATGTAAGCGCTCTGAAACAACCTGTGGAGATCCCAGGAGTTATTGTTTTAATGAAGAGAGAGCGAGGAGATGGAGAAAGTCAATGAGCTGCAGGTTGTAAGAAGAAACAGAAAGGCCAGCAGACAGGATGAAAGCATGAATAAGAGAGGACAAAATGGGGAGATACTAGGCCAGAATATGAAAGATGTTAGCCTGCACTCCGTACATAGCAAACAAAGGGTATTGTCATTCCAGCTCCATCCTTGTACCATCTCCCCTTTAGTACGTTTCCTCCAGGCCCTGTGCTGATTGTGATAGCTGAGCAAAAGAATGGGACCGATTCAATTCTGCCCGCCTGCTACTCTGATGGGACCCCTACTCAGTTTTCTTATGGACTGACCGGAGACCGATAATAGCACTTATACACTAGCGTGTGGCTGCGCCTCAGACTCGACCCGAGAGACCAGAAATTGACTACAATGTGAAAGGGAAAGAGAGAGATCGACTGGAAGGATTAGCAATACCCTGTGCATGAACATGAAGGACAAAAAGTGAAACAGGTGCATCCGATTTCTGAGTTTGCTGTGTAACAAATGTGAAATCTACTGGTAGAAGAGCAAAAGTGCTGGGATCAACGAGAGTGAGATTAGGAAAAGGAGGATTACTTCTGGAGAAATGGGAGATGCGAGAAAAGCATCTACTAGTTGGACAGTCCCAGCGGGTGGATGTTGAAGGGTTGGTGTTATAGGGGGATCACCGATCTTTAGAATAGTGCATGATACAATGCTGAAAATGCCCTCAGGCATGTGCAGCTTGAACAGTCAATCTCATGTACCCCCCCCCACACACACACACACACACACATTGACACTTTATGATCTTAAAAAAAAGTCAACTAGATTGATCCTTAAAAAAGGTCTGTGCCACGAGTGAACAACAGTTTTATTTTCCCCTTGTCAGACTACATAATGGCATCACGAGACACTTGGCTTGCAAGTGTACGCACATATGCTGGAGCAATAATGAGATCCAGTTTTTCATCTTCTTCCAAAAAATCCCCAGTAGGTTTTCAAACCGTTGGAGTGGGGGAGTGAAAACAAAAGAAAGAGCGAGGGAGTCGTTTGCATTGTAATCCATCAGACAAGGGAGAGAGAAATTATCTCTTTCCAAGCCAGCCATGGACGCCTCAGTACCTTGTTTTGATCCAAAATAGGGGCACTGTACAATAATAATATTTTTTTTAAAAAATGACACAATGCTAATGTGAAGTAATAGGGAAGAATCAACAGATACTGCACTCGGATGATTATCCGACTATTTAATTCTGCATCTAAAGCAGCTAACAAACCCTCTGATTCCTACATTGCTTGCTGAGGTGTCCATATGTGTGCAACGTTCAGGTTCAGGGGATGTGTGATTTTGTAATTTTCCCTCTGGCCTCGGGTCTAATCCTGGACTAATTCTCAACAGGACTCGGAGGGATTTCTTATTAGAAAACTGGCTAGTTATCTGATGTGCCTGCAGACAGAGTGAATGACAGAGAGAATGATGCTGGTGATACTGATGGAGTGAAATAATGTAACTTCTAAACAAGACAATGTTTCCATTCAAGTTTCAATTGATTCAGTTTCCGTTCATTCACACCATTGTATTCTGGAAACCATTTCCACTCAGATGCCAATAGCTGAAGTTATACAGCTTTTACAACCTCTGCACTCTTCATTGTGAATACATCTTGGAGCTCAACGCTGCTAAAGTTGATTTTGTGCATGTTGTCAAAGGTATGTTATGTTTGTTTTTTGAATGCATTGTTTTTAGCATCCTTGACAAACATTATTTCCATTTACCATTGTTAGCCAGCTAGCCTAGCTTGCGACCTGCACCATCCCATTCAAGTGGTGGGCGGCTACACTCTCCTTCTTCCACAAGCGTCCCCTCCTCTCCGGCTGATGCTGAGCTTAGTATGGCATCTAAATGACATGAGAAATTTATCTTCACAAATTGGTCCAGTGAGCATAGTGAGAAATGTGATGTGACATTACTCAGTGGATGTACAAGAATATTGGCCAGAAATAGTATTTATGCTACTAACCTGTTCCTGTTGCAAAATGACCAAAAATGTGATTAACAATATGTACAAACGTAGCTAAGGCAAACATCAGTTAAACTAATGTTCCTAAACCTGCGGGATGCAGAGATTTTGTCTAATATATTACGTTCCGTGGAAACAGTGATGAGAATTGGAAAGGTGAAATCAGAGATGCTAATTACGATTATCTGTCTCTGCTGTCCAATCCTGGCTGGGAACATGTCCTCAGTCTCAGCCCGGATGCAGTAAACACTCAGATGAAACCTCCACATGATAATAATACTGCATTGGATATTCAGAACAGGTGCAGTCTCATTCAACACAATTCAGTTGCAGTAGTTCATGTGGTGAGAATGCTGACAGCCTCAGGGACAAAAGACCTCACAAAGGCCATCTGCATTTTAAAACATCACGAGTGACGAGTGCCCCTTCATGAGCTCATGTAGGAGCAATTATTTCCAGAGCCTTCGTGCACCTGAATTGTTCTCGACTATTTATTTCTCCCTCTAGATGAATTACAAATTCTGTCCGATGAACGTCTGCTTTTAGAGGTTACGTTTCCAAACCAGCTACCGTCTCTCCACCGGTGTGATCTACTGATGGCCGTGCTTAAATTATTCATCATGTGTTTATCAGCAATGATCATGACAATAATGCTAATGATGTTTCTGGAGATGGGGATGATTAGCATGATGGGAAAAGTAAGGGAGGATACTGATTGAAAATTTGATGAGGAAACTGAGGACAGTGATGTGATACGAAAGTCAAGGCTGTGTTTGATGTTTTCATGTGATTGTGTTGAGGATAATGATGGTGGTGATCAGGAGAATGAAGGTGATGGCATAGAACAGGCAAACACTGAACAACAGACAATATCCAAGCTCTTTTAAACATATACACTTTACGTATTCTGTTTACCAGTTATGCCCTTCAGCATTGTCCAAAACAGGCATTTAGTCATTTAAAGTTTTTACTATGTTGCGGCCATGCCAGCGAGTCAGATTGCAGGTAGGTAGGTTCAAGATGGGGGTGGGGGGACTGCTGGCTCTCTTCGCCGCATCATGTAATTTGCTTTTGTCAGAAATGTGTCCAACTGGATCGACCCAAGTGCTGAGATGGGTGGACCACTGGAGTTGAGGAGGGTAACCCAGGGATAGGAGGCGTACTGTGGGTGTGTCATACTGTGGGTGTGTCATACTGTGGGTGTATGTGCCCTGTAATGCCTACACATCATAGGCTCGGTTTCAAGACCAGGGTGGGGTGACTCCTCCTGTAAAACAAACAGGACCATGATGATCTACTCATCTGTGTGCGGGGGGTTATGCGCCATTAGAGATGATGTTTATGCTGTGGAGATTGCACGATAATAATGATAATAGTGGTCATGGCATTGGTCCTTATAGATGAAAACACTGATTGCAGTGGTATGTTGATGTTGAAGATGGTGTGATTAAACCGTGAGAGGACCTATAAGTCTCCCCACCGGGGCAGTCCCACCCCCCTTAGGTCCAGCTACTACACCCCCAACCTGTAAGGAGTTTTTTGAAATCAGGGTATTACGATTCCTCCTGCCTCTATTTTTCTCACCGTGCCAATTGAAGAGACGATGTGAGAACATTATTATTCTTTTGACAGCTTCAAATGGAAATAGAAAATGAGGTCTCTGCTGATGAGATTGTTCCATTTTTTGAGGCATCACCCCTAATTCAACCACACAGCCGTGGAGATGTGTTGTGTCATAAAAGAGGACTGTTCATTCTTCTTTTGTGTCCATTCTTCTTTTAGATTTTGGGTCTATGTATGTATGCATACAGCCCCGTTGGCTTGGTGTGGGCCTTTGTATTTCTTGCCCGTTTTATGGTTCAGGATTGTGTACGTTTGTTGGCTACAGTATAAAATAAAAAAGCCCCTTACACCGGTTTGAAGAGTCTAATCAAAGGCTGGCAAATTTTCCTTGGCTCTTGTGTAGTTCTGAGGCGACTGCCGGGCTCGCCTTCTCTCGGCTTCCCCCTTTTTGCTCCCCACCTCTTGTCATCACTGATTATTGTGGGGGCTGCGGGTGGGCTCTGTTCTGCACCGGGGCTTTGTGTTGACGTCCTTCATAGCTGTTGCACTGGAAGGTATCAGCCTGAACAAAAGCAACCGGACTTGCTGTTTGCTTGATGGCGTTTCACCACTCATCCAAGAATCTTGGTGATGAGTGGGGAGTTCTGACTACTAATATGACGGGTACAGCCCCCATTGTTGTTGGCCGATCATCTGAAGTCTCAGGGGAAGATGGCAGCAAGGGAGGAAGGAAAGAAAAGTAATACCCATATTTGTATAGTCCCAGAACACTGACGAATTTTAATTTCCTAAAAAGGTACACCTGTCTGAGGGGGGTGCTCATTTTTTGACAGCATATGTTCACGTTCACTCAAGTAAAAAAAAGAGAAGCTGCCAGGGAAGATTAGTGTCTGAGGTGATATGTCTTTGCAGAGTAAACACAGTATGTAACTGATCTAATTAATTATGGCCCCTTTCTAATTAGTGTGTCGCAGTGTGGACAGCAGCTGCCACATAAATGGGACTAGGCCAGAAGTACCTTCACCACCAGAGGTTATGTTTCTCTGTCTGCCTGAAGGATTTCGCAAAAAACCCGTGGGCCCATTTTGGCAGAGGTGTCAAGAGATAGACAGGTCCACTCTGGGGCTAATAACATAGCAGTAAAGTCTCAGAGTGCTGATGTGTCAACCAGATGACAGAAAAAGTAACCAACCCTGAGTGTAACCCACCGGGCTCTCACTGTACAACTCAACCTTAGTGACATTTCAAAGAAGAGTGTTGCCTCCAGTCTGTACTGGCCTGTGAGCGAGACACGACTCCTCTGGATCCACTGCGCTGAGATAGACACGTGGATGTTCTTTAAATTGAAACTTTCTCTCTGACTAATCATTTCGCATGTAGATGCAGCTGAAATCACAGCACAATTGTTTCTCCTGCGTAGATTCTTTCAGTTGACGCGTGGTGCGGGGCTTTTTTTCTTTTCAGTGACTGACGATGTCAATGGGTCGTGTTTCAGTCATTATTCATTTCTTGGCAAATATCACGCGGACCCGTATGAAAACATCAGACATATTTCTAACACACCTACAAATGCTTTGTGACATATGGGCTTTGAGGTAAAAGAAAGGAAAAATGATTAAGAGAAGCGGGCGTGAGACGGAGCGCGAGCGAGCGAGCGAATCGACAGGAGGCATGTAACGCTGTCTCTGGGTGCAGAGAGGAGTATAAGCTGTGGCGTTCGCTAGTGGTGCTGCATACTTTCTGTTTGATCAAGCACACTTCAAACACCCTTGCTTACTTCCTCTCACAGAGAGTTTGGAGACGTGCGGCCGTGTGTTTCGCCTACACGTGCTGGTGTGTCGCGCGTGAGTAGCTGCGTGTTTGCTGAGGAAAGCGTTATTGATGCTTTGTTTATCTAAAATGGGTCAAGCCTAAACAAAACAAGCACAAGCATCTACAGTGCTGCAGTGTTCACTGCTGTAAACGTCTTGGATCACTAATCAGTGAATAATGCTGATGAATGACGTTGAGGTGTGAGCTTTGATACATACAGTACATATACATACATTTGCCCACATTGTGTTGCCACCACAGAGCTCTCATTAGTGGAGATGCTGTGGAGATGCCGAATACAGCTTTGCACAGAGAAACAAATCACCCAGTTGTATACCCGCAAGAACCTCACCTCTCACAGCTCACCTCTTTAAAATCTGTTATTTTATTGACAAATATGTTAAAACACCAGTACAAACTAAATGCAGTTCAAATACAATCAAATGCTTAAATCTCCCAAATCATGCACCAACCATGTATATACATGGTTTCCAGTATATACTCAGTACATACTCATCATGGCTTCACATCGTCTCCAGTAAACTCACTCCTCCTGTTTGATTTATATGTCTGAATATTAATGACGATTAGACTGATTCATTATTGACCAGAAAGCTGGGAAGTCCTAGAGCTGAATAATGTGGGCAAGTGTTTGTATGAGTGTGTGCATGACAGTAAAGGAGAAACACGTGTGTGTAATGAATCCCAGATGAAGCCTGAGTGTATGAGGCCCACTGATTTAGAGTTTGTGAAGAAGGTAGATGCGTAATTGCAACTTTGAGCCTGACAGAGGTAAGTCAGCGATGATTCCGTTGAAGAAAAGGTCTGTCGGAATTCTCTGTGATCTAACAGAAGACACTTGAACCGAGCATCAAACGTCAACAGCTCCTTGCAGGTAGAGCCAAACCCGCTGACCTGTTTATTCTTCTCCTGAACCGATAAGTCGTGTCCAGGGGGGTAACTCCTGCATGAGGTTCTAGATTCAGATTCCAGATGAGCCTTCAATTTGTCACATCAAACAAAAAGATTTATTTATAGACGAGAACACGCTAAAGGCAGTGCTAGTCAGTTGGGGGTGAGGATGTGAGTGATGTGTTGCTCAGATTTTACATGATGTGCAAATTCGAGGCACACGGGTAGAGGGAGGGAGTGGAAGTGAAGGCTGGCCAACATGAAAAGCTCTGGCATTCCACCTTCCAGTATCTACACAGGCCAAAACATCTTTTCTAGACTAGCCAAAGGGGTAATCGTTGACGTGTACAGCAAACATGCATGTGGTTTCTCTTGGGACAAGTCTACGACCAGTTTCATGTTCTCCTCATCATCTTCAGTTTCAAACTTAAGAGTGTGGCTGATGGGTTTATTTAGGAATGCGCAGAAAGCCTCTTAGCTTGCTGTTTAGACTAAGGCTTTCACGCTAGTTGCTGTCGAATACGGAACATGTGCACCTCAGTTGCCATGGTTACGCTTCGCTCACATCAGGACCTGAGAGCAAACAAACTGAATACAAACAGGAAAGGGGGGAAAACTAAACAGAAGATGTGGTAGGAAGTAATGAACTAAATCAGTGTGAGGCATCCGCCGAAATGAACCGCAGCTGGAATAATAAAGAAATATGAATACTCCTGCGACAGGAAGAGAAGAGATGACAAACAACACGACCCCTGGATTGACATGCTTCCTCTTTGTTGATGATTAGAAGCAAGTTCATTCTAATCATAAACGTTTCAAAAATGAAGCTGTGATGTTTCTGAAACCTAAGTGGACTACATGTAAAACCCAACTTCACCCGGCAGCAAAACCAAAATTGCAGCATTTATTGTCATTAATATTAGTATATATTATTGTCATATAGTATTTTAACAAGGTGTTTATGCAGCTTTTCAGCACATCCAAACAATTACAAAAATATGAAAAGAAAAGCTATATACAAGACACAAAAGTTGAAATAAAATTTGTTTTACTGTCCCTCACTTAAAATAACATACATATTAATTGAAAAAATTCCCACACAATAGCATGAGTCCATCTTTTTTCTAAACTATGTCTGTTTTAATCTGTAGTTTGGCTGTTATTTTTTTTCCATATGGCATGTCGCCATTGCTGAACACTGGTTTGAGTCATTTTAAAGTCTTTTTCATATCTTTTTTGTCAGCAGACAAATCACATAATATCCTCTAAAATGCACTTAGTGCTCTTTCAGACAAATGACATCCACATTTTGCCACATAAATCACAGAAACTCAGCACCCGTGACAAGGAAAGGCGTGAGTGCGGTCTTGTTCGGAACCCTTCTTTGTCACTCGGCGCTAAACACACTCTTAATAAAGCATCAGCGAAGCTACTTAGCAAACAGTCAATAATGAGGAAAGTGGTTTGGCTCTCAGCAGATCACGGTGAAACCTAGCCTCCTGTTTGTTGATGGCCTGCTTGTGTCTCGCCGTGTCTCTCGGCCGTGACACCGACTGCCACCGTCTGCATCACAATTACTTGCCCACAGAGAAGTCGTAAATCTCACGTTCTGTGCAGATTATGAACTCATATGCCGAACAGGAAAACTCGGGAGTAACAATCCAATTCAAATAGCTGTGGGCAACCACTGCAGATCAAATCTTTCTTGGGGAGGTCTCGCTCGCTGGGCGTGCTCCCCCAGGCCACGCTCCTGGGCAAATTTTAAACTGTCTCTGGATGACAGATGAAATTGGATTTGTTTACATTTTTTGTTCAGGGTTCCTTTTAATTCCTACTTTCCAGTTTATATTTGCTAATGAAGACTACTTTTCTGTGATTTCTACCTCTTTTTTCCGCCCTATGAGAGAGCACATTCTGTCTCAAACTCATCTTCAGTAATGAAACTACTCTATTGTGTATATTTTTATCTTTTAATACTATTCTTTACATTCTGTTCTTACTGTCGTTACCTTTTATCTCGATAGTATCCTCTGCCTGTTGCCACTTTTCCACTGTGAAGCTCCAGCTTGTTTCGACTCCACTCGGTTTGGTTCCACACACGTGATCGTCCAATTCATTACGTCTTTGCTGTGACTGCTGACGTCACAGCAATGGCTGTATTTGTATTTTTTTTTTTATGTGGACTTGCTTAACTAGTGTGTTATCGTCAAAGACAACGAGAGACGGAGCAGGATACAGACACAGAGACAAAACTTTTGCCAAGTGGTCGTGCTGGAACCGTGTGGAAAAGTGGCAAAGTTATGAATTCATGTATGCAAACGTATCGGCGCCACAGATGTGCGATGATAAACCCATGACGACTGTAACAGTTGTTGACTTATAAATCGTCACTGTAGTCTCCAAGGCTTCTTTGTGTCCATGTTCAGAAATGTTTTGACCTCCTGAGGCAGTGCAGGGAGCAGCTGCTGAAGCAGCCACGATATTCTTTCACATTCTCACACAACACGTCTCACAGTCTTCAGTATACAACTTCAATTCTCTTTTTGTCACTTTTCCTGTTGTGTCGGAGATTTAGCCTTTTTTTTTTTAACCTGAGTCCCACGACTCAGTGTTCTTGTATGATGTAAGATTTGTTTCCTCCTTTTTTTTTCATCCTGGGGAGACGTGGTGGCAATACAAATGGAAAAAAAAAAATCAACTTTCTGTGGGTTGTTGGCTCACACCAGCATAAACAAAAGACAACACAAAGACATGAAGACATTTGGTCAGATGCTGAACCTTCTCATGGAGGAAAATGTAGATTCACATCACATCTCCAGAGAGAATTAGTCAGATGTGCTGGACTAAAGGAGGTGTAAACCCAGCTATGAAATGCTTTGTGATTTTGTGGCACTGCACTAGTCTGAATTTCTTGAAAAATCTTTCACACAGTGTGTTTCCAGTGAAACATTGATGCCACAAGAGAAAATAACCAATTTGGTCAGCTGAGATTTAAAAGAAAAACTGTGACGCTAAAAGTCTTTTTCAAAGCAAACCAATGAAGCAGAATAAACCAAACAACAGTGACAAAATAGAAAAAAAATCCACACGGTGCTACAAGTGAGATTGAAAATAGAGTCTAGAAATAGAGTCGGAAAAAGCAGCCAACTGTAAAAAGTGCTTTGTGTAATTCCACAACACAGAAATCAGGTATGAATAAATGAAACCTGATCAGGAAACACAATTTCTTTTATTTTTCCAACATAATTTAATTTAAGCAAATAACAGTTGGTTATTTGAGTGGATTGCAAGTTCCCCTCTCTGCCGGCGGACATGTTGCTCCTTGTTACGCCTCTCAGTCCGACTGAAGGGATGTTTGTGGAGGAAAAGTGATGTCAGTTCATCCCCTTTGCCCTCCTGGGATGTGAAGGATCTCTCTTGACAGCAGTGGCAGGCAGGAAGTCGTTTCTGCATTTTCAACCACAAGTTATTTCGTTGGCACCTCCAAAGGATACACACAAAAAACGGGTGTTTTTTGTGTGTATCCTTGAGGCGATTTGGCTTTGAACTGTTGCAGTTTTCACACCAGGCAGACAAATCTGACCTTAGTTTGGCACTTTTTGGGGAGAATTTGTCTGAGTCTGTGCGCAACAACCACCACACACACACACACACACACACACACATCTGGAGGGGAGAGAACTCTTTGAACTGTGAACCGATGAGCATCCTGGCAACAGAAGTATGTCGCCCCCAGCTATTCCTATAAGCAGCTGTGGACCTGTGCATAACACAAAACACACACCTGACACACACCCAAAACAAACTGTCTGTCTCAAAGCCTCATGGTGGAGGTGATAGACAGTTTATTGATGTAACCTTCATCTTATCTGCCCCCGCCTCCATTTTTTCTGCAGCTCATCACAAGAAAATATGTACCAGTATCACATCTCCTACTCGCACTGCTGCCATTTCTTTTTCGCTGTCCTCTATCTCCTTCTCTCCCCTCCATCGCTACTTTTTTTTTTTTTTTTTCTATCTAATGCATAGAGACAGAGAGGATGTATAATTCATCACCCCTCTGCCAGCCATGCTCCTCTCAGAGTGTGTAAGTGTGAGCGTGTGCTGCCACCATCTCGTCAGGTCGAAGAGACAAACCTCACCGAGGGAAGCAAAGCGGAAAGAACAGGTCATCTGAGTACGTGTGCGCGTTCATGTGCTCAAGTGTGTTTACATCTGTGTGCCTTTACATTGATATAAATCATGTATAGGCGTGGGAACGCTCGCCTGCTGACTTTATGTACGTTTCATTACTCAAGGTTAAATGAAGTGAGCGTGAGCAAAGTGTTTGACGTCTTTTTTCTTTTAGCGCATTTATTGGTTTGGGGATTTTTATTTATCTCTGCGCAGCATGCACTCCTTGCACCGCTCAAAAAACTGTAAAAGCAGGCTGGTGTTTGCTCTCGGAAGGCAGACATGCTTCTCTGAGCTCAAGTTTCGCAGAAATAGAATTTGGGAGGGCAGGACCCACCTCTCTTCTCCACTCAACCATACGCTTACTCAGTCCCTCTGGGGAGAAGAGAAGGAGAGAGAACGAGGTACAGAAGTGGGAGGAAAGAGAGAGAGCGTGAAGGAACGAAAAAGGCCAGCCACCAGAGGGAGATTGTTTGTCGTTTTGTTTTTTCTTTTTGTCATTTTGAGGAGCTGATCGGACGTCTATCGTGAACTATGTTTGGTGCAATACGTTTAATCAAACCCACTACTCACAAGGAAATATGTCCCATAAATCTCATTCACACATGATGAAACATATAGACGGAGGAAAGCGGGAGCACACTGGGGATATGGCTATGTGAGCAGAGTTTTAGAGTAATGAAGAAAAAACAATGAAAACAAATCAAGACGCCAGAAATCATGTACTGCTGCGGGAAGATGGCAAAAGGAAAACGCTATCGGCACGAGCCAAGAAGAGAACATGTAGCTGAAGATAAAGAGAAAGGGACGAGGAGAGAGAATCAGCTTTCTTCTCTAATGGGTGAGCGAGCATTGGGAGCAGTCAGCTGAGTCCGTGTCAAGAAGAAAAGAACCTAAACGAGAGAGGGGCTTTTTACATGCACAGTTTAGCCCGCTGCCCCACCAGTGAGGACAGCCAGTACACTAATGGACAGCAAGCAGAGCGGCGAGGAAAGATGGAGGAGGCAGAAAATAGACCCGCTGAGGTGTTTCAATTGAAAAGGAAAAGAAGTGCCTTCACACGTCATGCTTTTCTATCACCAGAATATTCACAAAGTCTCATCATTTATTGATATCAATGTTTGACTGAGGAACATCTGTAAATGAACAGTAAATGAACGCCCCAACTTGCTGTCAATGTACGCTGACGATGCATTTATTTAAGATGCCAATGTTACAGACTGAATGAGAGTTGTTGGCTCTTTGGAGGACCACAAGAATACGAAATACAGAATACAAAAGATCCATGAGGAGTGTGGAAATATTGGAATCATTTTTAAAAACCCTTTCATACACGTAGTAATCCTGAAAATCCTAATGTTGTGGTTATTTTGACAACAGTTTCATCGTTCATGGCATTCATGGTTGTAGGCCGGTCACTTTTGGGGCAGTTCAGTTTTTACAAATGTTCACTCGCTGGTTTTGGCCTTGTGTCTGTCCGTCACTGGAATCACAGATTCCGGCTCGCTCAACAAAATATGTAAACAGAGCAGGAAGTTGAAAATACACGTGGGAGATGCTTTGATTTCAAAAGTCTCAAAACTCATTTCGGGTAACGTGCTGCTGCTGTAACTCTCTTAAATAGACGGCAGCCAGGGAGGAGAGCAGAGGAAAAGTTACATCAAAGTAAAGTTGCTGATAGAAATGCATTAGATATAAGCGCCGGGCTGATGTTTGGAATTTCAAAGCATTCTCATAGTGTCCTGGGATCTTGTTGGGTGTTTACCTCTACCAAGGAGTTTATATTTCTATTAATCAAATGTCCTTTCCTGTTTGTCTTTCTGTATTTCTATCTGTCGGTTTGTTGGGAAAAACTACTGATCAGATCTCATAAAAAATTGAACAGAGATGTCTGTTGGCCCAAGACGACCCCATTCATTTTGAGGGGGATCGGGATCTACAGTATGTGTGAATATATGAAATAGTTTTGTTTTTTTTGTTGTTTTTTTTTTAAATCATTCCGTGTACAAGCTGCGCAGTGTAAACCTCACTTCTGGACGCCTTTGAACAAATGATCGGTGGCGGTGCCCGTTGGCGTCAGCTCATTGATAGCTGAATTAGCTGCTGTGATTTCAGTGAGCGGGGGTGCTCATGTTCAACACACATATTACACACAGGAAAGGAACAACGAAACGCCAGGTGTCAATATTTAATTTAGGTGTGACACAATCAAGCAGTGACTTTGTGCACTTTTTCAGAGTCCTCTTTTTTTTTTCTTCTTCTTTTTTGCTAAGGAGACCAAGCGAGCATGACTGATTCTATTCAGAAAACAAATGGCACGTGCAGTGAAAGGACGATTTAATTTAATGGACACAAGCAAGGCAGGAGAGGAAGTGTATTTAAGCTAATTTAGTGGAGGATTGGGAGGAGGAGAGAATGGCATCCATTTTAAGTCCATTTTATGTCCAGACCAAAGTTTCTCAACAACTTGAAACATGCATCCACTTGCAACACTGTCAGGCTGTAAGTCCGCAATATTACAGCCTGACAGAGTTTTGTTATTGTTATTTGTTATTTTTAATTTTATTTTAAATTTTTCTCACTACTCTTACTACCTTCTAGCATTAGGTGACAAAAAACAATGTTAATGTTAATGCTAATGCTAATGCTAATGCTAACTTCAAGCATTAGCCATACATAAAAAAAAGTACATAAAAGTACCGGTGTTGTCTGTGTTTTTGTCATTGTGTCAGTGACTGTGTCAGTTCATTTTTAGCAATGGCTGCTGGGAACTGTGGTGTGTACTAATTTAAATCTGCAATATAACAGACTGACAGTGTGTTATTCGTAGTTTGTTTCAGTGACTGTGCTGATGTTTACATGTTTTAGCATTAGCAGCCATTACTAAAATCATTTTTGATGCTAACTGCAAGCATTAGCTGGCCTACAGTAAACTTAGAGTGTTGTCTCTTTGTCCGCCATCACGAAACAAAGGAAACACACAGCAGTTGGCCGCCAACATTCACTCCCAGCATACAGACAAAAGCAGAACCTCCTTCATGGTGTTAAGAAATCCTGAAAGTTCTTTTTTTTATGCGAGAGGATAAAAAAAAAAAAAAAAGCAGCAATGCAGGAATGATGACAACAACCACTACACAACATCTGTGCACTTCTCTGAGCCCTGTGTACGTGGCAGGATACACAGGGGAGAAAAAGAACGACGTGTCCACGGGGAGATGTGTGAAAGGGGAAAATAATGTTTCCCCCCACCTGCTTAGAGTTTCCTTGCCCATGTAACTGAATAGGTTTCTGTTTAATGGACAGATAACAGAGGGGAGAGGGAAGGAAAGATGCATCGATCACAGCCGACGGAGTGAGAACGCCACAGAGGAACACGCACAGATGTTAACGAAAGAGTCACTGTGGCGTTCACATGCCACTGTAATCGAATAACTCTGCGTTTTATTGACAAAAACTGGCGGAGGGATTTGAGCGATAGAGAGAGAGGAAGAGATGAATGAGTCAAATGAAAAAATGAGTCGCTGGAGACGCAGGAATCCGATGAAGCTAATTTGCAAGCCTGGTATTGACTGTTGCTATCAGATGTGGATTAGAGGCAGATCACAGAGGCAAGTCGTTTTATCTCACTGAGCATTATTAAATTATCCCTGATGTGGAGAAAGCTCCCATCTTTACAGTGTGACGTTTCCTGTTGACTGATGACTCGGTTCCAAACGGTGTGTCACATCCAGAACATCCTCTTGTGTAGTTTGCTTGAACATATGTATTAGAAGTATGTTTCAGTAAAAAATGAGTGGATGTAGTCAGCGTCTCAGACTGCTCAGAAACTGACAGCCTTGAAGGAAATGTGATGATTTACACCTGCAGATGTTGAATTGATGATTTGAGAAGAAATACACGGTAGTTTCATTACAGCTTTTTTTGCAACTAAAATATGCTTTTCCCTCTTAAATGAACCAATTTATTTGACAGATCCTAAGTACAAAAAGGTTTGTACTTCTGAATAATGTCTAAACATTTGTTTCTCTGTCTCCCCATTTCACTCCATCATTCTGTAGTTATTTTAATGACCATGTCAATTCACACACATACTGTACATGTCACTGTCAGTGCTTAAAGACTCACTGTCCATTCCATCCCATACCTAATCAGCATTTCCCAGGATTGTCGTTATCACTCCCACATCGTATGCGTTAACGCTAGCATATATGCTAATAACCCAGACTGTGACTTTTTGCTAAGCAAAGATTGTTCCACCTGGTCTGTATCTGCTCCCAGCTTGTCATTTCAGCAGGCAGCGTTGTTGGTGTTAAAGCGATGAAAACTCACATCTAATGCGACGTATGCAGAACAAATTAAAACAGCAAATTAAAGGGAAACACCATCATCAGTGATTGCCTTCCTATGAATGTGTAACATGTTCCTGAGTTCGACGTGTGTTTTTTCAGTGAGCCTGAGGCTTTCTGGTGACACTGAAAAATAAATGGACCAGAACGTTTCTGACATACACTGAAAACATTTCTGCTTTTTGCAAAAAGAAGCTTTTCAGTCACAGACTGATTCTTTTGTCATAAGTTTTACTGATATATCACTCACCAAAAGTAACATAATTTGCAGGCAGTAGCTCCTTTCCCGTCAGTTTTATATTTTGCAATTCAGTTCACGGAAAGAACAGTTAATAGAAGGCTGCTCATGTGGCATTAGATTTCTCAGTAGATGCAGTTACTATTGTTGTTACCGAGTTGTCATTTCCAATAGAGGGGGTGGCTTCCACTGACAAGGAAAAAAAGCTACTGCAAAGAGAATGTGCACCATGGAAAGTGGTAAATCATTATGAACTTGTGTCATCATGTTGGAATTACTTCAAGAGAGCTTATGTTTTTCTATTCGATGTACTTTGATGAATTGAATTCACTGTACATTTGTGATTATATCACAGAGATACATCTGCACTGCAGCAAGGTTACAAGGTTCAAACCAGCCTAATCCTTTTAGACGTTTGCTTCGGTCCTACACACACACACACACACACAGACACACACACACATGCACGAAAAGGGTAGGAAAATGAGTCAATGAAAATGCTCACAGGAGGAGGTGGCGATTCACGGGGTGATACGGTGAGAGACAAATGGATGTGAAGAAAGAGCGAGGAGGGGTCAGAAGGAGTAGTGAAGCAAAGGGAACACAGCTGAGGAGGAAGGCAAATCTATGCGTTCCTCCGCTGGGAGCCCCTGCTCCTGCCTTCCTGTGGACCTTCAAGTCAGAGTCGTCTACCGCTTCAGAGAAAACGCCGCCTCACACACCCCCACCTCTTGTCTCTCAACACTCAGAACAGCTGTCAGCAACTGGAGTCCTGTGGGGTGTGTGTGTGTGTGTGTGTGTTTGTACACACAAACGTGTGCATTTATAGTGTGTTTTTCTCCATAACGTTGCACAGACGATGCACAGAATTTGTAAGTGTGGTAACAGTAGATATTTAACAATTTAATTAAGAAACAGCTTAAAATAACCAGGCAGTCTTTATCACACACACCCTGACTCGCTGTCAGACTGAACACACTGTCGGTCTTTGGTCTGGTGTGTATCAGTGAACTCTCAGTTTAATCAATTAGCATTTTTTTCCTATCTATGTGAACAGATGCTTGTGCAAGATCAACAGGTTTTTCTCCCCCTGTGAATATGCACTGTGTGTGTACGTGTGTGCATGTCTGTACATTTACATCACAGGAGCAGGAAAGCTAGTTAACATGGCATCAGTGGTCTGTCTGTGCTTTCTGACACACTGAGTCTCGTCAGCTTCAGCGCCGATAAACTGAATCGATACACGACAGCTTTACAACATATGCATACACACTTGGTCGAGGCTCGTGGAGAAATCACCCAGTCAGCGACAATGTCCAATCAAGAGCTGTTTAAGAAAATAGAGGTGTGTGTGTGTGTGTGTGTGTGTGTGTGTGTGTGTGTGTGTGTGTGTGTGTGTGTGTGTGTGTGTGTGTGTGTGTGTTGTGTATTATAAAACTGCCACATCCACATTCCTC
>CAAKHB010004187.1:0-10582 GCA_901007665.1 Aeoliscus strigatus
GGGGGGGGGGGGGGGGGGGGGGGGGGCCTCTCCACTGCAGCAGAAGAGCTAATTACGATCAATAATTCATTACGCTGTCAGTTTGTGTGTCTGTGCGTCTCTCTATGTGTGCTGCCATGTTTTGAGCGCACGTAAGCATGAAGCCCAAACTCTCCCAGTAAGCATTTTCTTTCCCTGGGAAAGGCAGATTAAGAGGATTGACTTCGTAATGGATTAACCTCTGGGGTGTGTGTGTGTGCGTGCGTGCACGCGTGCCAGTGCGTGCGTGTGTGCGTGCGCTGAGCAGGATCAGTGAGCCCATGTATGAATTGATTAGCCTAAGAAGCTCCTCTCCTTCCCTTTTAATGACCACATCAGCACTTTCTCACCACAGGGAGGATAAATGCAGGAGCTGTCCGTCACGCAGACGGGACACCGCCCCTTTAAGAGGGGTTAGCTGTCATTCAAACATCACTCTTAGCACCGCTCCCCGCGGACGAGCGAGACCCTCCTATGTCAGTGAGTCTGTGATGATAGATGGTGCCTGTGTGTGTGTGTGGGCAGGGGAATCAGTGACCATCTCTATGCAGTATTTATCTGTCAGCAGGACTCCTTCGTCAGTTCATCCATTATCCAAGCAACTGAGGCTGTTTGTGGACTAAGTATATATATATATATATATATATGTACAACCGGAGGAGAGGAACAGCTTGACAAGAGAAATGTAAAGATTAAATGACCAGTTCCCCAGTTGGAGGTAACTAATGTCTGTTCAGGGGTTTACACACATCCACGACACCAACGTCGCGTACGGTTCGGCCGCAGAAGAACTTTGACATGTCGCTTGCATTTGGTCGGTTTGTTTGATGTGGCGCACGCACACACAAACACACACACAAACACACAAAGACGCGCCACACAGTGGGGGGGCGTCACAGAGCTCACAGGCTTAGCATGCCGACACAGACACACCAGTGTGGGTTTGCATGCCAGCACACACACTGACAGCTATTTTGTGGAGATAAAATGGTGTTTAGACGTTAGCCGCGGGACGTTCTGTACAGTACATCAGCAGTTCTGTGAATAAGACGACATGAAGCCGGGGAATAGAGGGCGGCGCTCCGGAGGCAGAGCGTGGACAAAGAGCCAGACGGAGTCAGGGCGAAGGCGCTCCTACCTGTTTGCTGTACTTGTTCCCGGTCTGGCAGCCGTACTCTGAGCACTGGTCCGATCCCAGGGACATGGCGTCACCGTTGCCGCTCCCTCCGCTGCTGCTGCTGCTGGAGCCGGCGCTGCCCACACAAGCTCCGCTGCCCACGAAGGTGTTGGACGGGGGGAGCTCCTGGACGGCCTGGTGCTTCTTCCCCTCGGCCGGAGGCGAGTGCGGCTGCAGGTTGACTGCCGGCAGAGGCGAGCTGGATTTGTAGTGTCTCGCCAGATCTGGACTGGACTGGTGTCTCCGGCCGCCCCCCATCCGCGGGCTGCCCGGGTCACCGTCCACAGCGCAGTAGCGGGCGGCCAGGCGCTCGCTGGCGCTGCTCACGTCGTCCTCGTCGTCATCGGCGTGGCGCCGCAGCCCGTTCACCGTGACGATGCCGCTGTAGAGAGACCGGTCTGACTTTCCTCCTCCGGCGGCTGCGCTGTTGCCGCCGCCGTTGCGTTTGTCCCGCCGAGGCTTGCGCCCGCGGTCTGAGCTCCCGCCGCGGCCGACCTGCGGTTGAGCCCCCGGGGGGCTGAAGAAATCTTCCTCGGGCTCCTTCTTACCGGCCTCGTAGCCATTCTTGCCCTGAGCGCCACACTGCCGAGCCGTGACCACGAGGAGAATCACCAGGATGACCGCCGCGGCTCCCGCCAGCACGCCGATGGCCACGCTGAGGCGCTGTTTCCCCAGCGTGCGCTCGCTGTCCGGATCCCCCGCGATGTCCAGAGACAGCGGAGCCACGAGGCTTCGGGCCACCTGGGGTGAGAGAGGGGAGAGGGGAAGAGAGAGATGCAAATGACACGGGAACGCCATGAGGGAAAGCATCGATGAGAAAACGACACAACATCAAACAGCATCTTCAACTCCGTTAAACCCATCACAGTGTTTCAGTGGAGCAGCTCTTCCACTATTCCCAGACACGTCGAGTGTCACTAAATATATAATTGCTCTTGCTTCCCGGTCGCAGCATTTCAAGTTGTGCCTAATTCTTCCCTGGCGTGAAGCGTCTGCGCCGAGCGCGAGGACGTGGCCCTTGGATTGTCGGGTTTAAGCTGAATTTTAAAAAAAAACGCAGCGGTCGACTCGTACGAGACGCAACGGTCAATAAACGTGCAATTAAAAGCGTGAGAGATGTGGGGAAAAAAGTGCACGACAGACACATCTGCCGTCTCATCGTAGAACAATGTCCTCCCTGATAAAGATGGCGTAGGCCCGGATTAGTTCAGGATTACTTAAACCCTTTCTGCTCTGCCACAGATAGACAGGTAAGAGGATACTGTACATGTGTGCTGAATGGCAATTTGGAACTTTTTTTCCTTTTTACACTAAGAGGATCATTTCAAGAATGTGCAGCACTTAGAGAGCCGTGCTCCGTCTGAGGCGATAAGCCCGTTGACTTCTGGTCATCAGGCCTGATCGATACGTCGCAACTATGCCGAGGAAAATCATTATGCAGAGACAACACAAACACGCCGACACACACACGGCACCTGCCTGAGTCCGGAGTCCACGAGGAGGCTGTCTGTTAGTGAGACGACTCATTACGCAGCCCTGACACCTCGTCTCCCGGCTCACAGGACAGTTTCACCGGCCTGTCAAGGCTGGAAATCATATACTCCCGTAATCCCTGCTACATTGGGGATGATGGGTAATGACGCTGGGAGAAAGAGTGACGGTGAAGGTGAGAAGGTGCCGCCTGCTTTGCAGTAACTAAATAAAATGACCGTAACCCGCTGCTCGGATTGAACACACGACTGCGTGAGGCCCACCCACGCACAGCCGCGTTATTGACCCCCACGTCTTCTGAATGGGCCTTTGTTGGAGTTTGTTACGACTCCCTAAGTTTCATTGTTTTTGAGCAAGGTCACTTGCTTCCCATTCCGCTGTGAATGCCTCCAATGCAGCCATTCTCCACCAGGCTCCGCTGGCCTCTCATCCCCGTTGTTCCTCCTTTCTCCTTTCCACGCCATCTTTCTGCTGGGCGTCGTTCGGCCACGTTGGATCCCTGAGCTGCTGCTGCAGACAGAGAAAAGCGTGTTCTGCTGCCAAACGTGCGTGCACCTACTTGTGGGTGCATGACACAGCAAACAGCATTCAGACGTGTCCAGGTGAACCTCTGGCGATCGATATTAGAGGACGACGTTCCCCCCCGACCACAAGCCAAGTGCATACAGGCACGCACGCAACATTTGAGCAGGACAAAGGCAGCAGCCACCTCTGCCGCTGCTTTCCAAGTGCATCACGCCGAAGCATCCAGAGCTCCCAGAGGAATCTTCCATTCCGCTGCATGCGCTTTGTTCCGGCCGAGCTTAACACCCCCCATCTACCGCCTCCGACTCTCCAAGGACTCTGTTATCTGCATGTCGCCTCACATGCTGATGCAGTGACCAAAAAACGAGGACTTCTGCCATGACCACACGATCGATCCGAGCTCACGACGCGTTCACTGGGTCCAGAGCAGAGCGCCGGTCTGCTGACGGTTTGCTGTGGATGGACGAACCGACCTAGAAGGGCGCTCGGGGGGAGTGCAAACTTCAAACTTTTCGCCAAGTTCAATGTCAAAGAATGATCGACATCCCAACGCTAAGGAAGCTGAACTGAGTCATTGATCTGGATCTGAACCAAACATTTAACAGGCTCCAGACACACAACCTTGGAGAAATGGACCTCAGCGGGCCACTGCCATCCTGAAAAAAAAAAAAAAAACTCAGACACCGCTGATGTTAAGAGAGGACGCTTGTAGCTAATTGTGAAGGCTGTAGTAGGAGATCTGAACGAAACAAGTGCTGCTCCACACTCACAGCTGTCAGAGACGTTTGCAAAAAGGATCTTGAGCCTCTTCGACGTCAAGGTAAAAAAAAAAAAAAATCAATCTCTTACGATAAACGTTTCCATCACATGGACTGCAACAGTGAATGAATATTTTAAAGCTTGAATCAAGTACGTGATGTGTGTCTGCGTTCAGCTTTCAGACTGCGTTTGTTCAATTTGATTGGATGTAGAACACATCTACACATAGTACATTCAAGGACCCGCGCGACCGCAGGGCACACAACCTTCTCCGTGGATTGACGACGTTTTAAGACAAAGTACACTCTATAAGCTCCACTCTGTTTCACAGCGCCATCCATCTGCGACCGACAAAGTTTGGAGAGACAGTCGAACACTGAAATTCTTCGCCCTCCACCACAAACTCTGCAGGATAATTGTGGCTAATTACCCAACATGTGGTTCCCTCAGTGCTGCGGGATGGAAAGGACCGGAGCAATTTTGTGTGGCGGTGCTGCCGCAGCAGTGCAGCAGACGTTTCCTCTGCCTAATTATGTCTGGCATCTATCCACCACTCAGTTTGACTTCGTTATGAGATGGAGGTGTTCTCCCTTCGATAACTTCTACTCAATTACTTCACCAAGTCCTTCGCCGCGCTCAAGCTTAACGATGCAAATTGTAATCAAAGATGGCTTTCATACCAGCGTGGACACATTACACCTCATTGTTGGAGTCAACGGCCGCTCGTTTGGGCCCGTGGCTGTTAATTCCTGCTGTCATCGCCATTGTTCCGCTGCCCTGCGAATGTTGTGTTCTAATCCTTGTCCTTTGCTCGGCTCCATTTGTACTTTAAACACTGCTGATGAGCGACGGCGTCATATTGACAGCCGGTGACGCGGTGTCTGCCGCTCCAAACGTGACTCCTTCTTTGTATCCTGGCTGTGGGCTGAGGAGCGAGGTGAAACGTCCCATTTCAGACGCCAAGGTGTCTCCGTACAAGGTGAGTCCAAACTGTCAGTCTGTCATTACGCAGAAGTTGTTGTTCTCTGGCCAAACACAACATTTAGCCCAGAATGTTCTACAATAACAGCTATACTATGAAACCAAACTAAAGGATTCATATACATTCCACCAGGAAACCTCTGAAACTTTATGTTTAGCACAAGTTTCTGAACCCAAGGAAACCCCTCCAAAACAGTCCTCCAGGGACACACGCACTGCTGCAGGAATGTGACGCTGCATTGGGAGGTGGATCACAAGCTGCGGCTGTTTTTATCACAGAGGTTCCATAAAACCCTCTTTCTTCTGTCTAGTGACTCAAGGGCCCTCTTACGTTTAAAGAAGTATGGGATCTTTGGGGAAAGAACTGCAATTGTTGGTGGGGGGGGGGGGGGTTCCCTTCTTCTGAAACGTTCTCAAGCGGTTCCTGCGTTTCAGTGCAGTCTTTGTGTGCTGATGTCATCGTTTTAAGACCTTTTTTTTTCTCCGAGAAAACCGGAGGACGTCCTCCTGACCAGCATGGCTTAAAACCACAAGCTTGTCAGAACAAACACGGCGACCACAAGCTCCCTAAGCCCATTTAATTATTGGTCAATACACTTTGCTTCGCCCCCACACCAGAGAGGAGAGTTTAGCAATTACTACCTGACAACCGTTATAGATTCATTGGACAATTTCAAATTATAATTGGATATGTCATTATAATAACACATCGAGCGACAAGGAACAGACGCAAAAACGTCATTTTGAATTCACGCGGCTGTAGTTATTCCTGCCGTCCCAGTAACGTCTCTGAGTCGAGTCAATTATCTCTGGACCTCGGCGTGGATCTTTCCAGCCAGCTCTAATCTCCCTGTGAAGTCCACAGAGTCAGAAGCCCACACAGATTCATTAGATAACAGCGGGTATATGTGTGTGCATGTGTTCCGACTCCCCTTGTAAACACGACTTATTTAGAGGTGAGCCCGACTCTCTGATCTTGACTGCTGGAGTTCAGTAAGAGTGTGATGCCACAACAAAAGGCCTAAACGTCATCGATAATCAGAATTATATGATGATACCGAGTCACAGGACAACTCGTGAAGACCCTCTCTGTAATTCAAGGCCAAAACTGGGACAGGTCTGTCTCTCTCCAACACAACTCATCCCTAATACTCTCTCTCTCTCTCTCTCTCACACACACACACACACACACACAACTAATTCTCTCAGCTCTGAGCTCAATGCACCATAAAAGAACCACTTTGGTAATAACAGTTATTTTAACCACAGAGTCATTATAGGGATGCATTCTGGACAAAGAACACACTCCAGTAGGATCTGAGCGATGAAAACCTGGCATCGCCAAGAACCTTCAAAAGATAAGCAGAGTTCTTTATCTGGGACAAATATAGACACGATTGTTTCCTCTGAAATGGGCAGAAAATTGCAACATGAGACCGCAGAATTACCCATTTATCTCATTCTATCAGGAAGAGAAATCTTCTTACCGGTGTAGTTTAAGCATTTACAATCAGAAGTCATTACCACCCTCATCTTTTGTGATGTGTTATCACTGTGGCCATTTGAATGGATGGAGGGGACAATATTATCACAATCATTAGTGGGTTTCATCACCAACTATGGGGAACGATAACAGAACATGACCTCCTACGTGGGAGGGGACTTTCGTTAAATGCCACTGTCCTCGGCTACTTTACGCAAAAAGATTACCTGTGCATCCACCAGGGTGGCGTTGACCAAGCTCTCGTTGATGAAGACATGAACCAGGGCGGTGGCGCAGAGAGAGGGGACCCCGCTGTCGTTGACCCGGACCACAAGGCGATGCAGACCTCTGTGGCGCCGCTCCAGGGGTTCGGCCAGCGTGATCACACCGTTGGTGTGGCCGATCTCAAACAATCGGAAGGGATTTCCGCCCACCAGGGCATAGTGAAGGTCGGCGTTTGGGCCCGTGTCGGAGTCCGTGGCGGTGACCGTCCTGACTACGGTGCGGGCGTTGCTGGCAGGAGGCAGGAGGGTGTAGGACTCGTTGGCCGGAGAGGTGACGGCGGGGGCGTTGTCGTTTTCATCCGTCACAAAGAGCGAGACGGTGGCGGTGGCGGTTTTGCGCGGCTCCCCTCCGTCCACAGCCCGCACGCGGAAGGTGTAGGTGGACAGCTTTTCACGGTCAAAAGATAACGAAGAAAAGATGGTTCCTGTGTTGTTCTCAATGGAGAAGACTTCTTGGCGCCCCTCATCGCCGTCGTCTCCCTCCATCTTCCCTCCGGCCTTCTTTTCGTCAGCCCCATCCATCTCTACAAAGAGACTAAGCTGGGCATTGTCGCCTTCGTCGGCATCGGTCACGGTGACCATGCCGACTGGGCTGTTGGCGAGAAGATTCTCTTTCACATAGAACGTGAAGATTTCCTGAACAAACTTTGGGGCGTTGTCGTTGCGGTCGGTCACCTGAACAACAACAGTCGCGGAGCCTTGTAGAGGGGGGATTCCTTTGTCCTTGGCAATGACGCGGAGTTCGTACCTCTCCCGTTGCTCGCGGTCCAACACACCGGTGGCGCGTATATCTCCATTATCTGGGTCGATGTAAAACGGCCCGTTCGTGGCGGGGTCCAGGGAGTACGCGATCTCAGCGTTCTTGCCGCTGTCGGCGTCTGCGGCCACGACAGTCACCACCCTTTCGCTGGGTGAGTTGTTCTCCGCAAAGTGAACTTCCACGACGCTTTGGCCGAACACCGGGGCGTGATCGTTGATGTCCACCACTCGCACCATCAGCGAGCTGTTGCTGGACAGACTGGGGCTTCCCGAATCGACTGCCACAATGGTGACACTGTACTCCTTGGTGACCTCATAGTCCAGCAGGGCGGAGGTGTGCAAGAAGTATTTTTTCTTGTTCCTGTGAATTGAAAAATAAATTAATATGTGCAGACACCGCTGAGTATGTGACTGATGCCGTGTACGTACGCACAACGTCAGAACAGATTCATCTGTATGACATATGAACTTTTAATTCAACTTCAGCTACTTTTGTGTTCAAGTATAATCCAGTCAGTACAACAGTGGGTGTCAGTAAAAGTAAAAGTCACATCCTGTTTTCCTCACTCCTCGATTCAACAGTTTCAAGACACAATCTCTCCAATGGACTCAAGGGCTTTGACATTTGTAGTATGCCCCCTCTTCAGAAAAGTAAGTCAGAAAATCCTTTAGTTTCATGAATATTCATGCTGAAAATTTACAGATGGTGTGACATTTTAACGACTCTGTAGCCTTGGTGGACGAGTAGCACCACTTGAACTAAGTTAAAATAAAATCTGCATGAAACAACACTCGAGCCACTCGGCTGGAAATTCTCCGTGGAACACATAAATTGAGCAGACACCTCCTGGAGCAACAGTGTGGGTGAGTCTTATTGCATTTGCATGCTGAATATGTAGTTGTCAAGATTAGGAAACATGTCAAATACAACACACACACACACACACACACACACACGCAGCACTTGTCTGAATCAGGGACCCTTAACGAATTCCATTTACATTGTTACTTGAACCGTTCCTGTTATCGTTGAATCAAGTGTTTATTCACACTACACAGTCTATTCCACAGCAAAATATTATTGCTCATTATGTTCCCATTAGCTAATCTGTTTGTCTTTTCTCTGCTAATCTGGCAAATAACACTGTTTTTACTTTAAATGCGCCATTGCCCTTCCAATTTGTTCTTCTTCTCCTTTTCATTTCATTTCATTTTCATCCATCACTGAAGTATCAGACGATCTTATCAGGCAATTTATTTTCAAGTAGACTTCTCATTCAAGTTCACTATTCTGTGCTAATGTGGAACCACCATGACGGGGAACTGAATCCCGACTCCATGCCGACAGTGTGTTTTTTCCGTCTCACCTGTCAAACGCGTCCTCTGCAGGTAAGGGTGGAAGGGCCGTTTCTCCAGCTGGCTTCAACGTGAACGGGACATCGCCAACAACGGTGCACGTCACCGCCCCGTTCTCTCCCTGGTCTCGGTCAGACACCTGGACCAGGGCCACCGGCGTGTCTATCAGGACGTTCTCTGGCACCAGTGCTGCCCCGTCGCGGACGGGGATCCGGCCGATCTTTCGTATCTCCACCGCTGGGACGTTGTCGTTTTCATCTCGGACAGCCAGAACGACCGTGGTGCGGTCAGTGCGCGGTGGCTGACCCCTGTCCCGCGCCGTGACCGTGAACCTCAGCTGAGCCACCTCCTCCCGGTCGATCCTGTGGAGAACGCTCAGCCAGCCGGTCGCCTCATCCAGCCGCAGAAGTCGTCTCACGGATTCGGTGGCGGCTCCGAAGACGTACTCTACCTGCCCGTTGACTCCGATGTCGCGGTCTGAAGCTCTGACTTGAAGGACCGGTGTGCCCGGAGGGGCGTTTTCAGCCATCTCTGCCTCATACGTGGGCCTTTCAAACTGCGGGCTGTTGTCGTTCACGTCAGTGATGGACACACGCAGCAAGGCTTGCGAGGAGCGCGGCGGGTTCCCTCCGTCTCGCACCCGTAGGATCAGCTCATACGAGTCTTTCTGCTCCCGATCCAATGTCCCTTTCACAATAAGCTGGGGCTGTTTTTCTCCGTCGGGTATGTCGGCCACTTGCAGTTCGAACACGCTACTCCTGGCTCCTCCTCCTCCTCCTCCTCCAGTGTCTCCACTCCTACCCCTGCGGTCCCCTAGTCCATCGACTCTCGTCATAGGGTTCCCTCCAGTCGGGCGTCTTGAGGAACTCGACCCGGATGCACCGTCCTGGATCAGCTCATAGCGGTCGATGCCATTCCGGCCAAAATCCCTGTCGGTGGCGGTGGGCAGCAGGTAGAGGGTGCCTATGGGCCGGTTCTCCTCCACTGAGAGCTGGAGCACAGGTGAGGGGAAGGAAGGGGTGTTGTCGTTGATGTCTGTTATCACCACGCGACCTTCAAACAGGTCCACCCAGCTCTGGAGGGGCCCTATCACAGACACCTCGAAGTCCAGAAAGCACTCGTTTTCATCAAATATCATCTGGCACTGGGGGAGCTTCTCCCGGTCGATGCGTCGGGGGCCAGTGGTCAGCTCGCCAGTCACGTTGTCAATCTTGAAGAACTCCGATCCGCTCTCCAGCGCAAACGTGACGTCCCCGCTGCCCGTGCCGGCCGTGAGGCCGAGGTCTGCGGCGACGTTGCCGATCTTGACGTCAGGCGGGCCCTCCTCCGCCACCCGGTACCGGAGAGCTGAGTCGGCACCGGGTAGCTGAGTCAGCAGCTGCAGCAGTAGGACCATGAGGCTGAGAGCCTGCGCCGCGGAGGAGTGCACTGCAGCAGACCTCCGCATGGCTCCGGCGGGTCGGTGCGGGGGGGTCGCGGTCACCTCAGGCGTGGGTGCTCGGTGGGTGCCTCCGTGGCCCGACGGGCTCTCTCTCACTCCGTCAACTTCCAAGTTGTCTCGCCTCGAAGACAGACGCAGATCCATTGTGCTGCAAAGAGAGGAGAGAGTTCTGGGTTGGTCATGGCCCCCCCGCTCAGCCCCCGCTGGCTTCCCCGCGTTTTGTCACACTTCATTCCGAACTTGTGTTTCCTCTCAGTCACATTCGGGACAGCGGAGCTGCTTTTCTCGCGTTTTCAAACTGCAATGCA